>JACXGK010006992.1:0-26826 GCA_016801125.1 Novumbra hubbsi | reverse complement strand
CCGTTGTGGGCTCCCCAGTCAGAGCAGCTGCAATCAGTTGACTCTGATTGGGGAGCCTACTTAGGTTAGTTTTACAGCCACACCCGGTGTGGTTTATTGTTTGTGAATGTCTCAACAGCTCACGGTTTGTCTTTCATTTAATTCAATTCAAGTCAAGTAGATACGCTACATGTTATTTGTATTTCGTTTATGTTTGTTTGAACCTTTCATTTACCGTTTACAGTACTTGTCAGTTTATCTGTTTGTTTAATTGGATTAAATCACCTTTTGTTTGAAAAATGTCTGCATATGGTTCTGCCACACTACAACACCGTGACACTGGCTCTCATGTTCTCTAGATCTAAATCTAATTAAGAACCTCTGAGACATTATGTGTTGGTGCATCCAACACAGCCAAGTAGAGGGTTTTTATTGACCATTGTTACAGCATTTTGTTCTTAACGAATAACATAATTAACAGTAAAGATTTTGATCTTAAATACATTTCATACATCAAGACCCGATGTGTGATTTAAGTGTTCCCCTAATTTCTTTGAACAGTGTACATTTAAATGAATTTTCCTGTGTACACTATGACTTAAACCTCTGCTAATCTGGAAAACATGATTACAAATGTATTATGATTTTATTACTTAAAAAATCGTTTTAGGTGGATTTGTTGTGGCTGCACGGTAATATGCTGAGTATTGTTCGCAGAATGTGCCAGTGGAAATGTGTTACAGTTCAATGACTCAGTCATTCCAGTCATTTCCATTGCCACATTTATGTTCTATTATATGTCTAATCGCCTCGGGATGAGGTTAGTTGTTGGCAACTTGTAGCAATGAAACACAAATTCCTCACAGACAAACAATCTGGCTTTACTGCTTTGGTTTCATCCTAACACGTCTTTCTGACACCCCTTTGCATTCGTAATAAATCGTTAAACATTAAGACGAATTACCTTGTCTGCTCCTCCACTCTCTCGTGAGTTATGTATTGTATTGCTCAGTTGGCAGGGAAGCACCCAATCAGAACTACACAGGTAACACTGAATACAACATTAGCTAGCTACACATAAGAAAAAGTCCTTCGTTATATATTTGAGTACCTCAAAGTATTTGAGTGTTAATAAATACAATAAAAAAATTTAGATTACCATTCATATAACTTTTTCTATGAAATATAATGTTGTAGGCAGCTGATAATTTGCATTATGCTGTATGCATCAATATAGTTATTTGCATCATTTTGGCATGCATATATATTTTGTTTAACTTTTGTTAATTAATCCATCTATTTTTGTATATCAATTACATGTCCTAAAGTCATATATTTTGGGGATAGATTACAAGTCCTAACATTCTCCATTTTGTATTGAGTATGTGGCTTTAAGAGACACTTAAGAAGCCTTGTTCTGTAAGTTTCCACAAAACTACTTCTAATTGGTCAAAACAGGTCGACACATTGCACTGTGTCCAATAACTTTGCATGTGAGCATGTGAGCAGGAACCTGTGTCTTTTCTTAGGAGAACTTCCTTCAGGCTGGTTCTTCGTTGTAAACCACCATGTGATCACATTATAAGTTGTTTAAAAGAAAGGACCTCGTTTCCAACAGATGCTTTGAGTAAATTAGATGAAGTTGACATACCCTGCAAACCTAGAAAAGCATACGTTTTTGTTAAAGTAGTTCAGTGTTATTTTTATTTCACATGACGATCAGTCATTTTAACCCACCATAGCAGACATCATTGGTCATTCATAATGCACTTCTCTAACAATAGATGGAGGATGAGCAGTTGCATTGTACTGTACATTACTTTGTTATAGGGGATATTTGCTTGTCTTATTGTAGAATGTCAATTTGCCAAAATGTTTTAATATTCGTTAATCTTGTTCATCCGTTCAATTACACGTTATAGGAATACAAACTGCTTAACACTACTGCATAAACCCACTTTTCTTTAAAAATTATGAACCACATTGCTCTTAATCTCTAATACTTAAATAACACAAAATTATAAAAGACTACTAAAATATCCTAATGTCTGACTACTACATAGCAATTTTAAGTAAAGCAAAAATGTCACATTAATTAATCTTGTGAATAATCTGTCTTTACTGAATGTAAAAACAAGTTATATTAGTAGAACAAAGATAAAGTTTTACTTCCTCAATAACCTACATGTTCTAACCTGTACTAAAAACATTATTATTGAGAAATATTGACTTGAGTACAGTCTATTATTGAAATAGTACACTTTGAATTAGTTCAGTTCTACTGCACTTTATAGATGTTCGAGTAGTCTACTCGATTTTTTTTTTTTTTTACTGTGTGCAGAGAATTTTCTTTATTCTTCTTGAGTAGGTAGGGGTAATTTGTGGTTTCTGCTTGCTGTAACTGTCACGGCGCCTCCTGATGCCGTTCCCTCCCCTAGTCGCGTGATGCCCCGGCGTTCGACGTCGCCGGCCTTTTAGTCTTCATCGTACTCGTCTGTCCTGTTTTCCCATGTCTCATGAACACACCCTTCCTGATTACCCGCCAGCTGCATCCAATGTATTTGGCTACTTAATCCCCTGTGTGTTGTGTCTCTGTCTGTGATTGTTTCCTGATGTGTGTGTATGGTCGTCGTCACACGACCAAACCTTTCTATAGCGTCGGCATACGTTGCTCTAGCGGACTTCACTTAATAAATTATTGATCAGCTAACCTCCTGCACATTGGGCCCGTTCATTACCACGCCATCACAGTAACAAGATCCTACACCCATACCAGCCATTAATAGGTAAGATTCCCCTCAATGTCTCTAGTACATCCTGATGTTTTTACTACCAGAGAGGAGAGCAGGGCAATATAACCGGCCTTGAGTTCCATGTATCGTGTTTCTAAACGCATGCGAAGATTCATGCTTTATTGTTTTGATCATTGGGAAATAATGCATAATTTCCAGCACTTTCAACACTTTGTATTAAAGTTCATATGTCTATCATTAAAGAAGTGAGAGTTTAACAGGGTGTCTTTCCCTCCTAATGAGTAGGGGAACATCAACACTGGAAATGGTCCACACAAAAGGGATGGCAGCTCTGGTGTGCTAGACATCACAACCTAGAATGTGTTTTCATTGTACCTTTTCGAAGTATACAATCTGGTGTAGGTGTACACTTCAATTAGCTCTGAGATTGACAACAAGGGTTTTGCCACCAAGTACTAAGTCATGTTTGTAAAGGGGTCAAATACTTATTAAACTGAGTAAAATGCAAAACAATGCATACATTATTTTCTCTATTTTCTATTGTTTCTCACTGTTCAAATAAACCTACCATTAAAATTATAGACTGATAATTCTTTTGTCAGTGGGGAAAAAAATCAGTACAAAATCAACAGATGATAAAATATTTTTTTCCCCTTCTGTACTAGGAATTATAACCTTTTATACATAATCCCTCAGTTTTAGGGGACCTAAATGTATAGAATTATACATAAAGTTGTTCTGGGATGCAAACCCTTTCCATTCAATGACAGCCTAAATTCTGCAAACCATGGATATCATGAGAAAACCTGCCAGGCCTGTAACACATTTGCGATTTGCTGAAATTTGTATCTCCAGTTCCTGATTGTTTTAGAGCATTTTTATCCTCAGTTTCATCTTTAGCAAACTAAACATACACTGTTGGATTAGGTTTGGGTGGGTGACTTGGCCAGTCAAGAACAACTCTTTTCTCAACTCATTTTTTGCAATCATTAGCAGTTATGTTATCAATTAATGTGATGGTAATTTTTCCATTGCTAAGCCATCCAGTGCTTTTTTTCTTCATAATGTACCAAGTTGTATGCATCATGACAGCATTGATACTTATTTGAGCACTGTTACTGGTAAACTACACCAGAGAAACACAAGAGTGGTTATTAGGGTGGTGTTGTAGTGGAAACCTAGGAAGCAAACAGGGAAAAACGCCAGTTACACAATAACAGATGTTCATTATCAGCAACCATCAGTCTTCAGTTCCAATAACACGTTGTGTTTGCTACTCCAAGTGAAAAGGCTAATTGATCATTAGAAAACATTTTTGCAATTATGTTAGCACAGCTGACAACGGTTGGGCTCATTAAAGTAACATTATACCTGGCCTTTAGACTAGTTCAGTACCTGAAGCATCAGCAATTGTGGGTGTCATTACAGGCTCAAAATGGTGCAAAGAGGAGTGAAAGGCCATTTGCACATCAGAGCACATCAGAGGACAAATACATTAGTGACTACAGAAACACATGCCTCACAGGTCCTCAACTGGCAGCTTGAATAAACAGTACCCACAAAACAGCAGTCTCAATGTCAACAGTGATGAGGCATCTCCGTTATGCTGGCCTTCTAGGCAGAAAAAGCCATACCTCAGATTAGCGCAAATATTAAAATGGGCAAAAGAAACACAGAAACTGGAAGATTGTAAAAAAAGTGTTACGGACAGACAAATCTAAGTTTGAGTTGTTCGGATCACAAAGAGGAATAATTGTGAAATTCAGACCAAAGACAATATGCTATAATAGTGCTTGATGTCACCTGTCAAGCATAGTGAGGCAATGTGATGGTCTGGAGGTGCTTTGGTTGTAAAGGTGCAGATTTGTACAGGGTAAAAAAGATCTTGAAGAAGGAAGCCTATCACTCCTTTTTGCAATGCCATGCCTGTGGCAGAGAGAGAAGCAACCCCAAAACATGAATGGCCTCAGTGTCACGTCCTGAGTGTGGTGCGGAACCAAACGCAGACATTTTGAAATGAAAGGTGAATTTAATCCAGAAACAAAGAGACAAACTAACACGAACTGTAAACGCAAAAATGAAAGGTGCTGAATGAAACAGCAAAACATATAAGCGACTTACAAATAACGTGCAGAGTATCCACAGTGAATTGGAATTAAACAAAGCAAGAACGTGAACGTTGTGAAACACAAACACAAACAATAAACCACACCCGAGTGTGGAACAACCCTAACTAAATAGGCTCCCCAATCAGAGACAACTGATCACAGCTGCTCTGACTGGGGAGCCCACAGTGCCACAGAGATGGCTAGAGGCCTCTCTATGTGTCATGTCCTGACCGTGAGCCCCAAAGCATAGAGAAGGCTAGGGGCCCCCAGCCAGAACATGACAGAGCCCCCCCCCAAAGCGTGGTCCCCAGGCCGCAAGAGGCAAAACAAGGGGACGGAGGGCGTGCTAGCGGCGGCGGCTCCGCCGGGGGAGGCAGCGGCGGCGGCTTGTCCAGGGGAGGCACTGGCCCTCGGAGCGGGACACTGGCCCTCGGGGCAGGGAGCGGGACACTGGCCCTCGGGCCAGGGCACGGGAAACTGACCCTTGCGGTAAGGCACAAGAGACTGGCCTGTGGGGCTGGAGCCGGAACGAAGGACTGATAGGTAGCACTCACCTTTTCTTCTTCGGACAAGCGTTTTTCCGGGTGCCCAAAACTCAAAACCCCAAATCTCCAGCCTTGTCCTTGGTCAACAATCACTCCTGTGTAAATGAGAGGATCACTGACATGATGTCATGGTCCTGTTGTGACAGGGCTGAAGTGCAGTGTTTTTTTGGGAATAAATTAATTCACACGTGGGAATAAATTAATCCACACGTGTATATATACACAAAAACTTAATCCTTATTCATGCAAACGGAGCACACCCCTACGAACACAGAAACAAATACCTCTGTATGCCTAAATGCCTGGAGGGGAAGTGGGTTGTCCCTCACATACCGCCTATAAAAACCTGCCGGCTAAATTATTCACACATACCTAGAAGATAACACGTCAACAACAGGCAGAATGTTGAAAATGGCAAGAATTTCTTTGCTTCCAGTAATGGTGAGTACAAAATCAACTTCCACAGAATGGATTTTGTAAAAGCAGATTACAAATAACAAGTTAATTTTCTTGAATGGAAAAATTATATAAATGGATATTAGGAACAAGTGAAGATGCAGTGTCGTGTAATAACATTAGTAGGATTCACTTTCATCTTAGGTTCATTGTAAGCTGTGTATTTGGTGACAGGCAGACATCTGAGCCATTGGAGATGGACCAGAAACTGAATGTCCTGAGAAGTCACAATGAAAAAAGCCTGTTAGTTTGCCTTAGAATAGGTGCTGAAGACACCACTGCTTCAGAATTGTCATCATTTGAGTTGACATTTTCAAAGAATTTCACACCAACATGCTTTGTTAGGTAGGCTATAAGTTGTAGTTTTAGTAGGCGTGCGACGGTACGCCTACTAAAACCCACTATGACTTTAAGACGGTTCAGCAATGACCCAGTACTGTATCATTGAACAGTTTACTTGAGCATATTTCATAGACATGTAAAAAAATTAAAACTTGTGTGATCAAAATACAAGAAGTCAACAGCAACTTTTTTAAGGTGCTTCAGGAATGCTAAGGACTGCTCAATGTGTGCACGTAACCCCAAAACCAAGAGTACTCCATAAATCAGGTCTTTGTGGGAGGTTGGAAGGAACAAACACACTCCTCAAAAAGGCAACATCAAGTCTTGTTTGAGCTTCTACTAAGTTTGAACAAGAATGTACGAATATTGATCAGTCTAGGTGTACACGATTAAGTAGAGACATGCACAAAGTCTCATGGCAAGCAACAGGTTCTTTCACAAAGTATAAACTCACTTTTCAATTTCCATTAATTTTCTCTGCAAACTTATCTTTCAATACTGTAAAGTAAGAATGTGTAGCTTATGTGTATTTTGTAAATAATCTCTGTACATGGTCTATATATTCGACAATATATTATAAACACAATCAATCCTTACACATGAGACCTTACCATTATGCTGTCATTACGATTATCCTGTAATTACCATTATGCGGTCATCTATAAAGGCATCCCAGTTCACCTCACCTCAGCTTCCAACTCACTGAACAGGATTGGCATGTCCTTAACATAGTCAATTTATCTGGAAATAAGGGGGACATCATTCCCTCTTTAAAAGCAACCTGTCTAAGCATGTTGGGAGTTTGGAATATTTTCTGGCTTTGTGAACCGACTTTGAAGATAAACCTAGAATTGATCAAATCACAGAGTGTGTGGGGGCAGCCAATCTCAGACCGCTTTTCATGGATGAGACAGGACAACTGGTTGCAATTAATATGAGCCCAACCCAATTGTTTTGAACAGTCAAGTTCACTAAAGGCGTGACAGCTTTGCTGAAATGGCCAACCAGTAGAGTGCTGAAGCATTATTGGATGTGCACTTTTGTTTCCGTGTCAACATTCTTGGGCTCATAAACAGCTGTTACACCTTATCACAACCCCAAATAAACAACAGCTCACACAGCAACATTCTCTTTGTTGGGTGACATTGCTCTACTTTTTTATATCACAAGTGTCTATGAAATATAATACATTATAATTATAATCCATGACACGTGTCTTGGAAGGCTACTTGCATTGTGATCATTCTCTGAGGTAAGGTAAGGAAGGGTGTCTTTTTTCTTGTTGCTCTCTGGTTTACGATATGATTCTTGGGTTTATAATCCTTTAATAATGCCTCACAATTTAGGCGGATCAACTTCTTGCCTTCTCTCATCCCTGATGATAGAGAATTTATTTCTAATTGTAATTAAGTGAAAAGTGAAATGTGACACACAGAATGATCTGGAAAATAATTATTCATTAACATGTGAGTAATTTAGCAGACAATAAGTGCATTCCTCATAAGGTGTCTTGGAAAACCACATTCGGACAATCAAAATAAGTCAACTTTCCCTCATTAAAGCCATTAGTTTGCAAAGTCAGTGCCAAAGAAATCAGAGTTGATCGCTGAGCTCAGTCTACAACTTATTTTCTCAAGGCATTCAAGCCTTCAGTCAGCCACATGAAATATATTGTTTACATCAGTTCAAGTAAGGAGAAAGACCGTGCACAGCTGTTGACCTTCACGCAAAGAAATCTCAACTGTGCACCTGACAGTTGGGACAGACAGACTGTTGGGAAGAAAAAATAATGAGCCCTTAGGCTTAAACAAGTTACCTGTTACGATGTTGACTTAAAGGCCGGCGACGTGGAACGCCGGGGTACTACGCGTCCAGGGGAGGGCACGGCATTAGGTGGTGCTGTGACAGACCTTCATTGACTTCCTCAAAGTAACGATTTTAAAACGGTACTTTTAGTCTATACAGCTATCAATGGCTTGGGACATGTCTACTTATCTAACACCAATCCACCTAATGCACCTTTTTATTCATTGGACCTCACCTCTGGAACTCCCTTCCTGACAGGTTTAGGGCTGCACAGACAGTCATGGCTTTTTTATTTAATATTATTATTTTGTTTTTCATGCACTTTGAGATTATTCCTCTTTAATGAAAACGCTTTACAAATGTAATAAATTATTATTAATAGGAATTAATCACATTAAATATAGTATACCGTACTTAACTGCAACTATAAACCCTATGATTGAATGTCTATATTATGTGTCATCAGGTCTACATAATGGTTTCTTTAGCGCTAGCACACGATACTGGCAACTTTACACTGAATAAACAAGGAAAGAAGGTACGCAGTGTGTATTTCCATGAAACATTTAGTTGACATTATACAAAATACATGCACATACATTTGAATAAAAAAAAACAATAACCACCCCTCCTTTTATAAAGGAGTTGTTGGTGCGTTCCAAAAGAAGGTGGGATCTGTCTACTTTTCAAATAGTGGAAGAGGACCCAGGACCTTTCCCCAAAGTCGTCACACAGGTAAAAACATCTACAGATGACCAAACTGTTAAACATGCTTTATTGGTGACAGTAGAGAAGCTGATGATTAAGCATCCGAAGGAGGGCTACTTTGCCAATATATCCTGGCAAGGCATTATGATAACGTGTGATAAAACAACAAGGGCCTGGATAAACCTCTTAGTTTAGGTGGATATTGACCATATATCCCAAAACTCTAAGAAGCTTTCTTGCCGTTTTAAAGCCAATCAGCATTTAGGATCTGAACCCTCCTGTTTATTATTTATCATGAGAACACACCTGACATAATTGTGCAGTAAGCTATATTACTTACTACTGAATCAAGGACCCTGTGTTCAAAGCCCTGCATATGTTATTAAACAAGGCTGTCTTTCCAGATGTACAACGATAAATTCAAACAAGACACACAGATGTACCAGTTATCTGGAAATGGGGTGGATGAGGAACCAATAGGAGTGTTCTCCATAGGCCGTAAGAACGGATCGCTAACCCAATACAAGCGCATCGACCGGGAGGAAAAAGAAATATATATAGTGAGCTTTAACACGCATACATTCACTGAATGACTGAGTATCTAAACATAACTTCACAGTAATATTTTATTCACCCTTCAGATGAGGTTTGATGTCATTAATGGAGATGGCAGTATAGCAGACACGACTCTTCAGTTCAACGTGGAAGTTAAAGACATTAATGACAATCCACCGGTCTTTGAACATTCCATCATGCAAGAGAGTATACTAGAGAACTTAACGGAAGGTCGGTACAAACCAATGTAACACAATGCCTAGACAAACCTGTCACAATAACATTGACCAAAGAGAACATGTTAAGGAGAACTCATTTCCTCTCGCCTGCTTCTCCTCTCAAATGTCCTTTCCCCACCTTTCCATGTGCTCCTTCCTTCCCCTCTGAACCTCCTCCACTGCATGTCTCAGGGTATCTGCTAGAGCAGCTGATACCCACGGATATTGATCAGAAAAACACAGATAACTCCAAAATCAGCATGAGAGTGGTGTCCCAGGAACCAGCCAATCCCAAGATTAGTTTAACGGAGGTTGAGGGAACCAAGATAAGTCGACTCTCCTTCAGCGGATGCTTTGACTACGATGTGAGACAGCATTACAACACACACACAATTACATCTTCACGTTGGGATCTATATAATATCTATTTGCTATTCACATAGAAAGTGAAGACATACAAAATCATTATTGAAGCTAAGGATCATGGGACACCAGCACTGTCCTCATCTGCAACAGTCACCCTCAACATATTGGACTACAATACTCACCCGCCAGTTTTTAAAGACAGTACCGTGAGTTGACATTTGGCAGATTGGGTTGGTTGCGTCATCCGTTTGGGTGTCGGATGAATTCAGTTAACATTCATTCATATTTCTATGCAGTACAACGTTGAGATAAAAGAGACGGAGTCAAATAAGGAGATCTTAAGAGTAGCTGTGACTGACGCCGACACCCCCAACACCCCCGGATGGAGGGCTGTATATTCCATTGTAAAAGGGAACGAGGATGGGAACTATAAGATTGTGACTGACCCAAAGACCAATGAGGGTATACTGACTGTTATCAAGGTGAGTCTGTTAGACCTTACCACAATATTCAGTCATTGGAAAGTAATCAGACCTCACTTCCATCACATATTGGTGTGTATAGACTTCATTTAAAACCCACAAATACACAAACGACATGTCATTCTTTGCAGCTGACTGTCCCCTACATCGTGAAAATGTGGGTTCTATATTTTATAATTTTGGAGATATAAATAGAAATGTAACAGGTGCGCATTTCGACGCAAAATTGTCTCTAAGAGATTTCAGTAAAGATATGGAAGGCTTTTACTTTGCAGAAATACCCAAACAACAAGAAGTCACCTACAACTTGTAAAGAACCGTAGGCTTCCATCTTTAACAATTCCGGAGATATGAATCAAAATGTAACAGGTGCAATTTGTTTTTGTGTGTGTGTTTTTGTAGTCGAGATTTGGAAGGCTTCTCCTTTACGAAAATACACATACGTCATTCTTTTCGGAAGACTGTCCTCTACAACGCGAAAAAAAACTTAGGC
Source organism: Novumbra hubbsi (assembly GCA_016801125.1). Taxonomy (NCBI): domain Eukaryota; kingdom Metazoa; phylum Chordata; class Actinopteri; order Esociformes; family Umbridae; genus Novumbra; species Novumbra hubbsi. The sequence continues at coordinate 16,015 of JACXGK010006992.1, read as the reverse complement.
TTATATCTTTAAGCAATCTGGAGATATGAATAGAAGTGTGGTCGCAATGATTTTGACGCAAATTTTAAAGGTGTGGCATGTAGTCAGACCCTTTCCCATGTAATACCCAATTCAGCTCGGATGCATCCTGGGTCCTTTAATCATCCTTGGGATTTTTCTAGAACTATATTGGGGTCCACCTGTGGCCAATTCAGTTGACTTGACTGTGATTTAGAACCAAACACCCGTCTATAAAACCTGTCTATATAAGTTCCCATCAGTGTGTGTGTGGGCAGAAACCAAATCGTGATGTCCAAGGTACTCTTCATTGAACTCCAGGATTGTGTAATGGCATGCGAAGGTTGTAAAACCATTACTGAAGAATTGAAAGCTCCCCGGAGCACAGTTGGCTCCGTCATTGTGAAATGAGGAAGTTGGGAACCACAAAAGACTCTTCATGGAGAAGGGTCCTGCTTTAGGGAGGACACCCAGAACCCAACGGCCACTCTAACAGAACTTTCTCTGCAGAGATGAGTTTGAGATGAGTTTTCCTCAGGCCTGCCTGGAAAACCATCTACGCAGATCTCCACTGAAAGCCCTTCATGGTAGTTATTAGATGGAAGTCGTTCTTGTGTATAATAAAACATATGAGAATTGCCCAAATCCAGATTTGCTAGAGACATACTCAAGATGTGATGGCTGGAGCTTCTACACATAACTGTACAAAGGTCCTAATTATTTATGTACATGAGATGTTTCAGTTTTTTGGTCAATAAATGTCCAAGTATTTTCAATTGTCATATGGCAGTATTATATGTAGATTGATGACAAAACAATCTATATAATACATTTTTGAATAAAGTTGGACTGTCATAAAATGACAACTATGTAATAAATCAGTAAATGCATAGAAAATGAAGGGGTCTGAATACTATGCAAAGACATTGCATGAGTAGGCCTTTGGCATGTTCCAAAGCAATTTGCAATCATATTGCCTGATGGCCATTTAGGGAGCACCACATTTAAACCTTGAAGGGACTGCTTAGTTTTAGATAATTATTTCTGCTGTGGTTTAACCTGTTCCAACATGCATTACCCAGGGGAAGGATTTTGAGAGGACAACATTGACCAACGTAATGATCGCCGTGGAGAACGAGGAGCCTCTGTTTGTGTGTCCTTCCGGAAAGGACACATCTCTTCCTAGGACGCAGGCAATAAACGTGACGGTTAAGGTGATTGATGTGAACGACCCACCAAAGTTTAAGGACAATACAAAAGATGTGTTTGTGAAGGAGGAGGACAGTCCAGGGAAGATGCTCTACAAGCCCGTGGTCACAGACGTTGACTCAGATGTGAAGAGTATCAGGTGAGTGGGTACATGTGATGTCTCCCAAACATTTCGGGATATGAGACAGATTCCCACAACTGACATTGCAGGTATGTACGTACAGAGCTGTCTTTCTTTCTGTCCTCTCCATGTCCCGAGCAGGTATGAGGTGGTTGACCCAGCAGGATGGGTTACCATAGATCCTAAGACAGGAGAGGTGACCACAGTGAAGGCGATGGACCGGGAGTCAAGTTACGTCGACAAAGACAACATTTACACCATCCTAGTGCGAGCCATAGACGACGGTAAGGGCGTGCGTGTATTCCACTGTGTTTGTCTGTTTGTGACTGGTTGTGTTTTTATGTCTGTTTCTGTGTGTGTCTGGTTATGTATTTGTGTGTGCACATAACTGCGTACGGTTTCAAGCAGAAGAAAGCATTTAACGTCTGTATCATCTCTCAGGGGCGCCCCCTGCCACAGCCACAGGAACTGTACTTGTCCACATGGGTGATATCAATGATCACGTTCCCCATGTGGAACAGGAACAGCTGGTCATGTGTGGTAACAAGGTGATTGTGACCGTTGAAGACAAGGACCAATCCCCTTACGGATGTCCCTGCTTCTTTTCCCTTGGACCAGACGACAAAGAGAATTCACTGAAGAGCCATTGGAAACTGGAACCTGTCAGTGGTCAGTAGATTCCTGAACACACCAGCTTTTATTCCAGCAGTAAAGTTGACTTAGCTGACAGGGTTGTGTAGTAGTCACAGACCTCTTCCTGTAATATGCCTACAAGCCGGGTTTTCAGAACGATTCTGCTGTCTTCCTTTCCTGCGAGGTAGAGGGCAGTATTTTCATCACTACTGTTAGAAAAAGAAAAACGCTGAATGCAACTAGGGGCACTTATCCAAAATGTGGTGTTGCTGGGTGTCCGATGAACAGCGGTTACATTTTATAAGAATAATAACATAAAAATACAAAATAAACATTAAAAATGAAACAAAAAATGTCTTACCTGAAAAATGTGAACAGGGCTTGTTTTTCTCTCTCCATTTCAAACCTGTTTAAAGAAAAGGCCATTGTCCCTTCCCTCTGAAAGTCCAATGGGATAATTGGAATAATTATAATAATAACTTTTTGGTTGCATTTTTATTTTAAGTTTGGCACCAATTAGTATCTTCTATTTGTAATGACATTTCATCATAGTTGTTCAAATAAATCTTATGAGCATTGCAGAGGTGGGTAATACAAATGCTAAAGCAATGCCCTTGAACGGTAGATACAAGACGTCATTACCACTCTGCACCCCACTACTCAGGCTCTGAAGTGGTCTCAAACCAACCTGTAGACATAACAATATACACATTTTCAATTTCAACACATTAATCTTTTTTTTTATTAATTTTTTTCTCTAACTTCCCTCTTCTGTGAAGCAGGCACGGAGGTGGGTCTGGTCAGCCTGAAGAGCTTGCCATACGGTAACTACACGATACCTCTAGTTATCCGGGACCAGCAGGACCAGGGGGTCAATTCCACTGTCCATGTTCTGGTGTGTGACTGTGAGGAACCTGACCGGTGTAGGGCCCTTCTGCCAAGGACATCCAGCCTGGGCAAGGCCGCTATAGGTCTACTGCTGGCTGGACTGCTGCTTCCATTACGTGAGTAAACAATACATGTTATTCAGAGAGTTGGAAAGAACGTACACTTTCAGTTAGTCAAAGAGGTCAATTGACAGCCACAAAGTGGTAAGGACTTTTGCAAGGATTACATTACTTGACCCAGTTTCTCCCTCTCCAGTGTTGCTTTCCTGCCTGCGATGTCAGTGTGGCAGGATATTCTCACAACTCCCTGTCTACATGCAAGACGAGGGGATCCAGACTCTCATCAAATACAACGAGGAGGGAGGGGTCTCCGCATGCAAGGTGTGGGTGTGAGGTTGGAAGAATGTTTGATTCAAAATCACTTATGCTTCCTAACTGGATGGATTAATATCCCTGAAATGCAATTGACCTGGTGTTATATTGTGATGATGATATGTGTTCCCTTCTTTTTTTTAGCAGTGTACAATACGTCTATTAGCACACAGATAGAAGGTCCTTAGTGTTTTGGGTTGCCCCGCTGGGGATTCTTTCCAGTTCAAAAGATTCCTTGAGGGTGGATTTTAATAATACATTGTGGCGGTAGTTCACAATTACTTTGGAAATTTCTCAAATTGTTTTGTTAGACGTTCGTTACTATAAGTGTAATTTCTGTAAATGATGTTGGTACATTGAAATTGCCCTTGAATATTTATGCCCGTTCTGTACCATTCATTACAATAGTAACACTAAACACTAATTAAATGCAGTAACATTTGTAAGTATTCATGTAGGCTGTGGAGGAACTCATACATCTTTTTAGCGTGTTTAACTTTAACCACAATACAACACAACAAATGAACAGGAAGAACATGTTCTGTAATGGTTGGCACAAGCAAGATACACCTGAAAGCCAGATATTTAAATGTTCCTCCAACAACCCCTCAGCTAATCTAAAGTGTAAATATAAATCTATATGTACAACAGTAATCACTAGAGGTCTTGAGTGACCAGTACTTCTAGTAGTGTACAATACCAGTGAAATGTTCTTCCTTTATTGGCCTCATGGAGCTTGGGTATGTCAGGTAGGTCCAATTGGCAGCTGTTTCTCTGGTATGTGCTCTTTCATGAATGTAATTACTTTTAATCATTCTTGCCGTTTCTTCTGTTCATGTTTTCGCACTCTCTGAAAGCTGATATTATGTTCTCTCTTATCTTCTGCCCTCCTGTCATAGAGTGAGCCCAAGTTGGCCCTGACTGCCACCTCGCCCAATCCTGAAACGCAACGCAAACCGGTAAAATGGCCTAGTTTTCCTCTCCGCAGCAGAGTCCCCCTTGGCATAGCTTTTGGGTTCAGGGATTATTGGTTAGGTTTAAGGTCTGGCGTTAAGATTAGGTTATGTTTAGACATACATTTCAAGAACCCTCCTGTGTTGCATATTACTACTAGCTGTTATTTTTATTACTGTTTTTAGACACTTTGGGCGGAGAGCTCTCACTGTGTTTTTGTTCATGAGCTCAAAAAACCCCCCATCAACATGAGTTTTGTTCTGTGGCTCCCTAGAATTTCTTAAGCCCCATGCACCAACTACAACACTTTGCTCTGAAAAAAGAGACCACTTCACCTTTTTCTTTCCCTTTACAAAAGGTTGAAAAGGAACGTTTTGAGTGAGGAACCAAAAGGTTCACTTTGCAGTGGTCCCCTAAATTGATCCATGATTGTTTCAGTTACACGGCAAAATGGACTTGTTAACAATACTAGCTGTAACCCTAGAATAAGAGTATGAGATTTACTGGAAATTTGTGGTGATTTATGGAAAAACACCTTGTTTAGGGCAATTCATAGCTTGCATTAGGACATACAGATATATGGTGGGTAAAGCACATGTGTGATATTAAGAAGATTGGAAAGTTATATGGAGCAAGTGGAGTAATGCCCAGGTCTTAATCCACACCTTCCCCCTCCCCAGTTCACCATGGTGTCTTCCAGTGGCAGGGATGGGTTCTCAATAAGGGGAACATCCCAGAGAGTGGGCGAGGCCAATAGAACTCGGACAAGCCAAATTCAGCGAGGCAGAGTGAGTGACATCTGCTTTTACAATCCACAAGGGGACTGCATAGACTTATTTTTCCTTTTGCAGTATGATTAGACCAATTAGACAGTCCAGACTGTCCAAACTCATTTCCAAAAAAGTAGAGACGTTGCATGAATTGTAAATACTAATCAAAATACAATGATCAAATTACATATAATTTATACCAAATTTCAATTGAAAACAGCACATAGACAACATATAAAATGTTCAAAAATGTTTCTTGGAAATATATGCCCAGTTTGAATTTGATGCCAGCAACACTTTTCAAAACATTTGGGATCAAAGGCAGCAAAAGAGTGAAGTTGTGTAATGCTAAAAACTAAACCTAGTGGAGTATCACACAACTGATTAGGTCATTGGTCAACAGGTCAGTAACATGATTGGGTATTAGATGATCATTCTAGAGAGGATGGGTCTGTGAGAATGGAAAAGGGTTCACCTCTATGTGAATGACCTCGATGTGAATGACCAGATCTGTAAGGGGATCCGGATGAATTGGAGGGTTGGTTAGGGATCCAAATGCACAACGTGAGGGAGGAGGTGGGAGTGCAGAATGAGGGGATTGAGCGATGTTACACGGAGAGGGAGTGAGCGCAAGAGCTCGGATAACAATCCGGGGAGGTTGCTCGGAAGACATAAAAGCGTTGAAAAAGCCAAGGCCTTAAATCCAAACAAAATTGCGAATAACGCAGGAGCCAAAACTCAGTGACGTGGGTGTAACCTGGTATGATACTTAGTTTGAACTAGCAACTAGGCAGTGCGGAACGGGAACTTAAATAGGGGTGCTGATCAGATGAAGAGGGACAGGTGTGAGTAGTTGGCTGTGTGCTTGATGACTGTGGGGCTTGGTGACAAAGGTGAATAATGCAGCCAAAGGCCACTAGAGGGGGTGGTAGGACCAGAAACAGAGCCAGGTCAGGGTGGAACCCTGACATAAACAAAAAACAAAACAACCATGCAAAGAAGAAACCAGATATAATCAAGATCCAGAACATCCACCTTCTTTGGGCCTAAACTCATTTTAGATGGACTGAGGTGAAGTGGAAAACTGTCCTGTGGTCTGACAAACTAAAAGTTTAAATTATTTTGGGGAACCATGGACGCCACGTCCTCCGGAGGAGAGGGACCATCTGGCTTGTTATCAGTGCACAGTTCAAAAGTATTCTGCACGTATTAAAACAGCATGGCTACTGAGTAAAAGTCCATGACCTGTCACCCATTAAAACATTTGGCGCAGTATGAAATTAAAACTTTTATAGGAGACCCCAAATTGATTAGCAGTTGAATTCCTATATCAAGCAAGAATGGGAAAACATTTCACTTTCAAAACTAGTCTCCTCAGTTCCCAAACAATTATTGTTAGAATAAGTTCCACAAAGTGGTAAACATGCCTAAGTGTTGCTATCATCAAATCTATGGGTGGTCACTATGGATTATCAGGGTTTTACATTCATTCTCAAATCAACAATGTGAGTATTTATTCTAATTGCAGTACCAGACGTGGAATTCAAGCAGGAGAAGTACCATGAGGGTAAGTGTTGATGTGAGCTAAGAGTCAGAACCTGGTTCACATGAGACCTCTGATACATAATGTAGACACTAGATAACACTGTGGTTCCCTATTCCACGCTCCATGTTTGCTTTCTTGAATATTCACACATTCCTCAGTTCTCTCCTCAGAACAATTCTTCCAAGTACAACCGCTCCTTCAGCTTGCTGTCAGAACAGAGCATCTCAGAGCAAATAGAGCGGGTAAGATAGCTGTCACTCAGCAGTAAAGACACTGCAGCAGGTTTGTGTCCCAGGGGGTAAATCTCATCTGACCATCCCACAATGACCTAATGAAATATGAGGGCGGATCACATCCAAGGACTGAAATGCAAGCGACATAGATAATGGTGTGGATATGTATGAAAAGATAATGTTGTCATAGCATCAGACAACGGATTGAGTCTTCTGCACCAAGTGGTAGTGTAAACCCAAAATATTAGGTGGTCATATTTCAGTAACAAACTTTCAGTCGCATATCCTTTCTTTACACCAAATAATTTAGTTAGTGCTCTTGTATAATTTAAGCTCGTATATCTTTAAGCTTGAATATAATTACGGTCAAGTCTAATTCATTTTATAAAGAACATAAACATGTATTGCATTTCTTGATGTTCAGGTGCGTATGGTCGGAAACAATGTCCTGGAACAACCCCACATGTACGCCTATGAAGGGACAGGGAGCAAATGCTCGTCACTGGACCAGCTTTCACTAAGCAACCCTGGGGATGACCTGGAGTTCCTGGGGGACCTGGGGCCAAAGTTCATGACCCTTGGGAGAATGTGTACTCTAGACATGCAGGAGAAGAGCGTTAAGATTTAGACATGTTCAACATCAGTGCTAGAAAAATGTATTCTATCCTCTACTAATCAGTGTGTCATTCAGACCTGGGAAAGCAGATGATTAGAAATAACTAGCAGGTAGAGACAGAACAATGAAAGGAATTGGATAGGAGTTACCAGCCTTAGTAGACACATGGTGAAGACGCACACACACACACACACACACACAAAGAAACAGCCTCACACACATACACGACTGACTGGAATGTTCTTGGGACTTGCACTGGAGGTGTTTGTTATTGTCTAGTTTGTGGTGAACGAGGCCTGTTTGTTATAGAGGACACAGACATTTATATTGTTCTCTATTGGGATCTTAATGAACTTTGTCTTGTGGAAATAACTGGGACATTTGCTAGCCGCCTTGGACCATGCTGTTCGCATTGTCTAACGATGGTAATAAACCTTTCAGTTCTGAAAGGATTTGCTGTGGATTAAAAAGGAACAGGCCAAAATAATTATCCTATCCACGTCTCCCGTCAGCTCGCTCCACGAAACGTGGCACTGTGTCCTGTCCATGTCAGGGCACTTTTCTGTACCTCAACCTTCATGTCCCCGTTCACATCACCCCTCATCTGGAACCAGGGCACCTCCCCGGACCTCAATCTTAATGTCCCCGTTCACATCACCCCTCATCTGCAACCATGGCACCTCCCAGGAACTCAACCTTCCACTCCACCTGAACGTGGTACTCTTTCCCCCTCGCAATCACGTGAATATTGATCACCTGTGTCACTGACCTGTTTTTTTCCTCCACTATTTAGTTCATCCACTTTTTTTTTTCTTTTTTTGCTATTTCTTGACAAGCAAATTTTTATCAGTTCGTCTGAGTTGCCTGCCTGTGTTTTTGAGACCTGCTTAGCCGTTGTGTTCTTCAGCCTGTGCATGTGCCACTCAGGGTTTAACCCAGACTTGAATCCGTAACTTACTCTTCTGTCTGTATTTGTTCCACTCTGGGTTTAACCCAGACTTCCGTCTGGAATGATGCCAATATGATGAGAGAAATGTTCAAGAGGGTGGTGATGAGCAGTGGACTACATATAGAAGTTGTTGATCATTTCTGCTTGTCATTCCACTCATACACATTCCTCTCATAATTTTCAGAGGGAGGAATTAATATTGTATCCAGATGTCTGTCTCACGAAATTACCAGTGTGAACACCGGTTTACTCTAGAGCAATTACATTCTAAGGTCTTTCCAAACCATTTATTAAAATAAACGTTTTAAACCCGACTTATGAAGGAGTGGAAGGAACATTGCCTTTATTGTTGGAACCGGATAGTTTCTCACGTTTTACATAAACTGGCTCCACCTATTGAAGTACTGGACTCCTTGGATATATATTTACAGTACATTTCAATTGAATTGTTGTAAACTTGTTTTAAGGGTGAAAGGGCTGTTGATGCTTAGTAACATGTTGTGATTCATGCAGGATCTGCCAAGGCAAGACAATTAAAATGATTTCAATTTCATTTAGCTTGGGGAGGTGTAATGTGTATGTATCCAACAAGTAGCAACAAAACATGTCAGTCACTCAATCACACACCCACTTTCTTTGACTGCACACAAACAAACTGGTTTCTCTGCTTTCTGTTCCACAGAACACGTTTACGACACCTTTTTATTCATTTCAAAAAGCAGGTTTAAACATCAACAGAAATCCCCCTTTGTAGAACACCTCTTACAATTAATATGGCGTTAGACAACACCCATGTAAAATAATAAACTTTAGTAGACTATTAAAAGAAATAAAACTAGCTAAATAAGTTAGCGAAAGTAACGTTGCCTAGCTGTAGATGTTTTTAGGTTTTTGTACGTGTATATATATGTTTGTTTATTATTAACTCCCTTATACATGGTAATATAGCGAATTCAAAAACTAACATATTTCAAAATGTTGCAGCGGTAGACAATATATAAGTGTCCTGGTTATCAGGGAGCGTACTCTTCCAGAAGTCTATTCATTAATTGGCAATTCCTCAACCCCTTGATGAAAAAGTGTGGAATACTTTCCAAAATGTGAAAAGGCTAAGATACTATGCAAATGCTTTAGAGTGTGATCTTTTCATATTGATATTTCCTAAAATAATATATTTTTTAAAAATGACCCAATGATTACAAAATGTGTTCATTATGTCCTATATAGTTATGTGTTTTATTTAAACTTTCCCTCATGCATAACATGCAATGTTTATCATTCAACCGTAACCCTATTGTCCTCTCGCACCTCCGGTTATGAGTCTACTGAGAACTAAAGCACAGCACAGTGCTTTGGAGGACAGTATAGCATTAGTGGCCTGACAGAATCAATCGGTTTGCTTTGTGGTATGCACTGTAAAGTAATGGTGGCAGAGTTGAATTGCCACAATTCTAAAGTGCTTCTTCGGCCCAAAGGTTGAATCCTGAGATTCATGATGGGGTGTGATTATAAAATACACAGCTGATGAGAAGAGGTCTGACTAGCACATGCTGAGAGAGAGGTCACATGATAAGTGTGTGGCTGCTATTGTAAGCATTGGGTACAACGCCCTAACCCTGCAGAATCATTTATCCCCCCTCTTTCTCTCTATTGGTGTGTTATAGCAGATGTAGCTAAATGCTTGTGTATATAAATGGTAGTGTTCCTTAGCTGGCAAGGTGACAGTGTTCGTGTTTTCCGTTCTTCTCTCATTGACTCAAATTCAAACAGCTGCAAATACAAGTTGTAGTGATTTTGTCCTGAATTTGACCTTTTCTGACAAAATTCTGATGTAGCTACATGGTCAGGTGCAGCTAATATTCCAAGATTTAGCCATGAATCCAAGTTATCTTGTCATGTCCTGGCTGGGGGCCCCTAGTCTTCTCTATGCTTTGGGGCTCACAGTCAGGACATGACACACAGAGAGGCCTCTAGCCATCTCTGTGGCACTGTGGGCTCCCAGTCAGAGCAGCTGTGATCAGTTGTCTCTGATTGGGGAGCCTACTTAGGTTAGGGTTTTTCCACACTCGGGTGTGGTTTATTGTTTGTTTGCTTATAGTTCACAACGGTCACGGTCCTGTTTTGTTTACATGTTTATTCCAGTGGAAACGCTACATGTTTATTTGTAAGTTGTTTAGTTCCGTTTGCTGTGTTCATACAGCACCTTTACTTTACGTTTACAGTTTGAGTCGTATTTGTCCTGTTTTATGGTATAAATTCACCTTCATTTCAAAATGTCTGCATCTGGTTTCGCCTCACACCATGGACATGACATATCTCCACATAAGTCAAGTAGAGAAACTAACCCATTTAAAGCTGACGTACAAAATGGAAATGTGTGTGACAGTGAAATCGAATCTCCACAAAATCTCAAACAAAACTATGACAGCTGAATTCCTAACTGCTCACCTGAAAATGCTATCTCTGGAGATTTGTGTAACCCATGCATTAACCCTCTCTGTTCTGCCAATGCAGTGAGTACACCTGTAAATGCGGCTCACTCCCATCTCAAATGCAGTGTGCCAACAGCTAAACCTTTCACCCCAGACATGCGTTCTAGGAGTAAGCACCACCTAATTTTACAAGACAGCTAGGGATGCATCCAGTGTGAGGCTCCAGTCACTGAAGGTAATCACAATTACTGGTATTAAAACGAACAGTCACACCCAACACATGCAAAATCTTATTACATACAGCCCCGGCATGTGCATTCTAACATTTCATCTGAAAGTGAAGATGAATATCCTACTCAGAGTGTTGAAGTTAAATCTCCTTCCCCCGAGTCCGAATCAGAGAATGTCCACGTGGTCCAAGTCTTTCCAAACTAAACACCTTTATTACCAGATAATTATCCGGAGATCGTTCTCCACCGTACAGTAGACTCTCTTTCACCTGGACCCAGCTTATGTACAGCCCCTCCCACCCCTCAGTCATTGGATAGAAGCTGTTGAGTGTGCTTCCTGGGTGGGCGTGTCCCTTCTTGCAGACCCCCTCACTGTCCGTGGGGCCATCTGGTGACATCGGAGGCAGACGAAGAGGACAGTTGAAGGGGGGGGCTGGCGCCAGGAGATCTGCCCGGAGATATCACCTAAATTGTGTTTACACTTCCCCTCCTGTGTTCCCTGTCCGTATCAGGGTCAGTGTGATAAGCCAACAGACAATAAACCAGGTCCCCCTATCCCCCTTGATCTCTGGACTTATGGTCCTACTCATTAACTAATTAACATTTTATCACCCCACTGGCAAGATTTGTTTCTAACAGCACACCACACATCTAATCTTAACTAAAATATTCCACAAGAGGGAGAGAATCCCCGTACTGCGACCAGTGTAGGGCCGTACAGCTGAGATTCTCTCTAAAAAGTGCTGCAGGGGCCGTGGTCCACAAGAATCCTAGGTCTTCATGCTGGGATTATTCAAACATAGTGGAGAAGCGACCAAAGCATTCCCTAGCCTCTATCAGTTTGTTGAGTTTGTCACAAAGGAGGCCAAGATAGCCTGTAATCCGGTTACCTCTACACGCTCTGAAGTCTAGTGATGGTGAAAGGCTGAAGACACCAAAAACTCGAAATGTTGGTGAAAAGGTGCTGCAAGCAGCTCTGAAGAGTACCCAGATGTTAAGGGGTGCGTCTTTTGTGAGAAGTCAAACCATGGCATTCACACATGTCGAAAGTTCATTGAGAAGTTGATAACAGAAAAAGTCAAGTTTGTACAATTCAAGAGATTGTGTTTTGGATGTTTGAAGACATTCGAAAATGGTGAAGATCGCGCCCAAGAAGATAAAGGTATAGAGCAGCGGTGTTAGGACAAAAAGGATAGTGGAAGGTTTAAAGAAAGGACTGAGTCTAAAGGGATAAATGAAACGTCAAACGAAGCAACGTCTATCAAAGGGATGCAAGATATAGACAGCACTTACATGTCCACAGTTGTGCCCGTATGGTTATCCACGAAAAGTAACCCATAGTGTGAAGTTCTCGTTTACGCACTTCTGGATAACCAAAGTGACACTACCTTCATCTAGCAAGAAAAGGCATAAACTCTGGAGGCACAGAAAGAAACCGTACAACTAAAACTCTCCACATTGTCATCCAGAAGTACAGTCATTTTGAGTCTGAGGTTAACTGGGTTTCAAGTCAGAGGTTTTTATTCATAAAAAATCTCTCTTCCAGTAACTTATACAAGAGAGTTTATACCTGTAAATGTAAGTCATATTCCTAAACCAAAGACTGCAATGGCATTGCCTCACCTAGAGCATCTTGCTGAAGAGGTTGCCCCTTTAATCGAATGTGCTGTTGGTCTTCTCATAGGTTACAATTGTTCTCAAGCCCTGTTACCCAGAGTGGTTGTGTCAGGCAAAGACAAGGAGCCATTTGCGCAAAAAACATACCTTGGCTTGTGTCAATTCCAGTGTCGACTATGGCGATGCAATATGAAGTAGCCACACAATTGTTGTGAGACAATTGACACCTTATCTACCGCCGCCTTAATATGACACGTGAAGTTCGATACGTATGTCGAACACGTGTTAAGGAAGTAATAACACCACCAGATGTGATAAGGTGCTTGAATCAGACTTTAACAAAAGGACGGTAGAAGATGCTCACTTTCCTCAAGGGGATCTGCGTTTCATATCCATAATGGAGGAGGGAATCAAAATCAAAGCAGACGGTCACTGTGAAATGCCTTTGCCATTTAAAGAAGACAGGCCAAGTCTGCCGGACAACAGGAAATATGCGAAATATGCCTCAAAGGTTTGCCAAGGAGATTGGAGAAGGACCAGCAGTACTGTAAATATTTCATGAGTGAAACAATGACAGGCGGAGATGCAGTGAAGGTTCCAGAAAGCGAAATTGAGATTGGTACATACCTCACCATGGGGTGTATCATCCACAGAAACCAGGGAAAATACGGGTTGTTTTGACTGCTCAGCGAAGTTTCAAGGCGTGTCATTGAATGACCATCTGCTTACCGGGCCAGAATTGACTAATACTTTTTGTAGGTGTTCTCTGTCGGTTCCACAAGGGTCCAGTAGCTATTATATGCGATACTGAATGCATGTTTCATCAATTTCAAGTGAGAGCGGAAGACCAAGACTATCAAGGTTTCTCTAGTAGGAAGATGGGAACTTCCAATCTCAACCATCAGTATATTGAATGAGAGTGCACTTGTTTGGGGCAGCTTCATCGCCTGGCTGTGCAAACTACGGCCTCAAACATGTTGCCGCTCAAGAACAAGGTCACTTCAACGAGGCACCCATCCACTTTATTGAAAGAAACTTTTATGTGAATGATGGTCTGACGAGTGTGTCAACAGAACATGAAGCAATACAGTTAGTCAGCGAAGCAAGGCAGCTATGCAGCGCTGGCAAGCTACAAATCCACAAGTTCATTTCCAACAGTCAGGAGGTACTTTCATCTATTCCTAAGGAGGAGTGTGTTGAAATAGTAAGACATCAAGACTTTGCCTTGGGTGAGCCGCAGGTTGAGAGAGCTCAAGGGGTAAAATGGTGTGTCGCTTCAGATCAGTTTCTGTTCAGGGTAGTTGTGCATGAACACCCGCTTTCTAGAAGAGGAGTCTTGCCAACTGTAGCCTCCATCTATGACCCACTTGGCTTTGTAGCACCCATTACTCTAGTCGGGAAGCAAATACTTCAGCAAATATGTCGTGACAAAGTAGGATGGGATGAGCCACTATCTGTTGATCTTTGGTCACAATGGGAGTACAGGCTCTTGGACTTGCAGAACCTGGCAAATGTTCAAATTCTGCGATGTTACCTTCCAGCAGACTTTAGGGAAGTCAAAAGCTACAAACTTCATCATTTCTCAGGCGCCAGTGTCACAGGATATAGAGAATGCACTTATTTGAGAGCAATCCAAATCCACTGTTCTTTATTCATGTGAAAGGCTAGAGTGGCACCCACAAATGTTACCACAATACCAAGACTTGAGCTGTCAGCAGCTGTTGCTGTTCGTACAAGCGATTTACTCAAAAGGGAGTTGGAAATAAGAGATGCTCAGGATTTTTTCTGGATGGAATCACTGGTTGCACTTGGATATATTAGCAACAATGCCAGAAGATTTCATGTATTCGTGGCAAACCGCAATCAGAGAGTACTCGTCCAAGTCAGTGGAGATATGTGACTTCTGAAGAAAATCCAGCAGATCACTCGTCAAGGGGTCTCAAGGTGAAGGATCTCATTGCTTCCAATTGGTTTACCGGTTCAGATTTACTCTATAGTGACGAGTTTTCCAATGAAGAATTAAGGTGGGAGACGTTGCAGTTGAAGACCCAGAGGTTTGTAGGACCTTTGTATGGTGGAATTCGTTATTAAAGATGTTAGGTGCTGGACTGGAATCATGCCTTTGGGGAGTAGACTCCTAAGTAGTAAGGCTGAGGGTTAATAGGTTACTTGGGACATTCCAAAAGAGGGGGTGGGGGTCAGGAAGTTAGGAGAATAAGACAAAGGACACTGTGTACATGGAAACCTATGAATTAACTTCTAGCTTGACCCCCACACATGGGACTGATAAAGTGACCCAGGAAGGAGAGGAGGGGAGACAGGCCAGTCGAGGAGTCCTGTAGACTTCCTGGCGCCGGACACAACAACACCATTCTCATCTACCTCGGAAAAGGTCACCAGATGGTTCACCCCAGGGCTGGGGGCTGCAACACGAGACACACCCACCCAGGAAGCACGCGCAGCAACGACTATGCATTGATTGTGTGGGAGGGGGCTATTTAACCTGTGTCCGATGTGAACGGACTTTCAGATCTTCTTGGCTGTCCTGCGAGACAGATCTCCGAATGGATTTGTAATAAAGGTGTATGATTTGGGAAGACTTGACGGCGTGGACATTCTCTGATTCGCAACCCGGGGAAACATTTGGTTTCAACAGTACACAAGACCTTGACTACAGAAGAATCACTGCTTGATCGCTTTCTAAAGTTCTCCAGTTGGACAAAGTTAGTCAAAGCTATAGCCAGACTAATACGATGTGCCAAAGAACTTAAAGGTTTGGTATCAAGACCCAATGAAGCCAAAAGCCTTGAAGAGAGAAAGAATGCAGAACTTACCGTCATAGGTATTGTTCAAAAAGTAACATTCCCTGACGAAATAAAATGTCTTCAAAGCAAGAGAGATATAACAACCAAAGGTAAGGCCAGCAGGTTGTTAAGATTTATTCCTTTTTTGGATAAGCAAGGTATCCTCCAGGTGGGATCCTCGACTTGAACACACTGCTTTACTTCCACACGTTAACACTAGAAGCGCCGAGCCATTGTTACCCCCCTAAAGCGCCGTTTGGGCAAAATTTGCCCATGAGTCTACAGACAGGGACGTATTTACTGACATGTAATGGTCGCTAGATGGTGCTTCTTGTACGGATCCAAAGTCAAGGCCGAAACTTTTGGGTGTCTGTTTTATCTTGTGTCAAAGGGTTTTGATTCAGTGTTGCTCCGTTTTCGAGGTAAGGGTGTAACGATTGCAGTAAATTGTGGAATTCATTATTAAAGAGATTGGGTGTTGGACTGAAATCATGTCATTGAGGAGTAGACTCCTAAAAAGTAGGCTCAAGGGTTAATAAGTTACTTGGGGCATTCCATAAGAAGGAGGGGGGTCAGGAAGTTAGGAGGATAAGACAAAGGACACTGTTTATCTAGAAACCTATAGATTAACTTTTAGGCTGACCA
>JACXGK010006991.1:0-26847 GCA_016801125.1 Novumbra hubbsi | reverse complement strand
CATTACACAACTAACAGAGCATTGTGTTTATATGTATGAATGTGAGGTAGAGAGTTCATTACACAACTAACAGAGCATTGTGTTTATATGTATGAATGTGAGGTAGAGAGTTCATTACACAACTAACAGAGCATTGTGTTTATATGTATGAATGTGAGGTAGAGAGTTCATTACACAACTAACAGAGCATTGTGTTTATGTGTATGAATGTGAGGTAGAGAGTTCATTACACGACTAGCAGAACATTGTATTTATATGTATGAACTACTCCAGCACTAGGCACATATTTAGCTGTGTGTGTGTGTGTGTGTGTGTACCTCAGGACCAAGTGCACACCAAGTCAGCGTGCATGAGCGCATCCTAGTTCTTTTGTTTCTTTAAGTGTATTTCCCTCGTTTCAGGGGGAGCAGTGTGAATGCGGTATGCAAATTAAGTGGTTATTACCGCATTGCTCATCAAGCAGCGCGGAGCAGACATTAATAGGCTGATGAATATGCATGTGAACTTGTTAATTAAGTTAATTATTCGGCTGAAAATGCATTCATCTTCCAAGGACATCTTCCCCAGGATTCCAACCTGCTCCTCTCATTAGTCATGTAATACTTTACAGTGGGCTCGGCTGTCGCCAGGACAACCTGGGTCTGGGGGGGTCAAGGTGCGCTACTCACAACACCGGTCCAGTCAATAACAACAACAGCATTCCCAGAAAGTGGAACTATGACAAAACACCAATTCTTCATGGATTCAAAACTCCCGGTCAGCGACGGTTTAACCATAATGTTGGAAAGTTACATGCTAATGTGAACCCCCCCAATTTATTTCTGGCCACGTACGGGAGGATCGAATAGACCGCAGGCTGACTGATCTACAAATCATCCTGCATCATAAATAACTGTCCATTATTATTTATAGATCAGTCAATCAGAGTACAAGAACAGGCACAACGCTCATAAGACATTAAAGTGTCAATATTTTACAATTGGAATTAAAATGTAACGTTTTGGCCAGCAAAGCATTTCCAGTTAGTTAGCCACATTTTACCAAGTATAAATTGTGTATAGGTCCTCTAAAAACTTTCAGGTCCATCTATCGGGTCAAACTTTCTATTCTGTCACTGTTCTCCATTTCCTGTCCCTCTCTCACCTCTCTCTAATCTCTCTTCTTTTCCAGTCTGGCAATTCCCTTCTCCTCTGGTTTCCATCTAATTGCTTATTAAAACCCTCTTAAATGAACTTTTTGTGCCAACTTTCCAACACATTCATTAATTGTTGTAGCCAATTAAGTGTCGCTGTGCAAATGAGCTTCAGCACAAATGGTCCTGCAGGACCGCCCCTCTCCCCCCCCCCTCCCAAAACCCCTTCTCTCTCCCCACAGCCTGCCATCCCAGAAGCCTCTGCTCCCTTAAAGAGGCAGATCTGGGAGCAATAAAGAGGAGCAAAGGGTCACTTTTTTGATCCACAGAGAGATGCAAATACAAATGTTTGCTATGAACAGCAAATGGATTTCAATTAAATGGTACCTAACAATTGGTTAGGCTAATTGCTTTGTCGTAATTTGTGCACAATACTTTATTGATTAGCGACATGTTTTAAAATGATGTGCTTTCGGTAATCTGACAAAACCAAAGCAGATTCAAGAATGGTGGCAGATTGCGAAATGAGTAAAACACTCTTTCAAAAGCCCAACAAATTGACATCTCTGAACACTTGTTGGTTTCAAGTAATTGAGAAGAGAGCATTTATGACAACTATTCAAACAATAAGACACCCACACCTGACTTGATGTCTAACCCAACACGCTATAGACACTGATATATTTGTCTAGCTCTCTATAGTTGCCTTAAAAATGTAAAACAGTTTGTTGTTATCATGGCTTGTTAAGTGCCCTACAACAGCATATTAACTAGCAATTCCATCACTGTCATTCTATGGCTGTTAGTCATGAGTGATAAATAACAGCTAACAAGAAACTGTAGGACCATTTTGGCTCTAAAATATTAACTGAGGAGGGATGTATTCAGTGTTTGAGTATCAATAAAGCACTTGCTGCAGTAAAACATATATTTTACTAGAGAAACAAAGTCAAAGCATTCAATCAAACAGACCATAAATGAATATGGAAACATTACTAGAAGACGAAGCCTTAAATGTATGGCAGAGATTGTAGAAATGGTACAAAATGGAGAAATACTAGAGATGGCAGAAATGGCAGAGATGGTAGAGATGGTAGAAATAACTGACAGAGAACAAATGGCAAAGATGTTAAAACCGACACAGGGGGGCACAAATCAAAATTCTGCCTAACTTTCCCTCCATGGCCTGAGTTGCATTTGTAATCTAAATGTTTTTCCAAACGTTTTTTATTCAAATCCCTGCTAATGTCTTTTGCCCTTTTCTGTCACTTGACAAGAACTTGACCCAAAGTGGATTATTAAACACCCACAGCCAACATGGAATGTCTATAACATTCAGCCGGTGGACACAAACCTTTGTGATCTATGCAGAACAACTTCTATGGTGTGGCCTTGTGTGTGTCGCGCAGCAAAACAAAACATGTTTGGCCAGCCAAAGCTTTCCACTGACCTCTTAAAATTGTTCATTCTTCAAAACAAAACAACAGGGTTTAAAGTCCACTCACAGGCTTAAACAAAAAGTAATTTTATTTGAATATGATGCATGCTATCTATTCTACAGTGGAGTGTGTGTGTGTGTGTGTGAGAGAGAGTGCTTAGCTCTGGGGCTGTGGCAGTCTGTCTTCCCTCCCTGAGTTTACACAGCCTTGGATCAAAGAGCCTCAGTCATCAAAATGAACATCAAACTGTAGCAGGGCAAGGGTACACTAGAGGCCCACATACAGGAGGTACAAAAAGCACACACAAATCACACCAACATAAAATGCACATGGACACACACACACACACGTTACGTTGCGCGTGGCAAACCGACACACACGTCACAGTGCCTGGCTCTTGTCTTTGTTCACGACCTGTTTTCTACTTACGACGTCACAGAAAAGCATTATACCAAACATGTCCACAGGCAATTGTCCACGGGTTGTTACGAGACCTCTATCGGTACACCTTTCCCCTCTGCGGCATCCAGGCCTCAACGTTTCTCTCGTGACGTCTCCACATCGGATTTAGGCCTCAATAGAAACCAACTCCACACAAAGACCACTCGGTTTATAAAGGACCAGCGTACTCATTTGAGCATGACTGGTCTGTGGGGCAAACGTGTCCGAGTCTGTTCTCTCGTTATTGAGTCTACGTAGGTCAATAAAATTACTTTTGTTATTGCGTTCAGGTTTTGCTATCTATTCTTTAAAAAAACGACCGATTGTCGTTTCTCAATACGAGGGTTCATATCTCTCTCGATTGAGCTAGCTAGGTGTTACCTGCTCAAGAAATACATCTGCATTTCTTTGGAGAGTCAGTCGAGTAGGTAGTTAACATACACATTTAAGGCCCACACTCAATTGACGCACAACTCATTTGCAAATGTGATGTTGACGATCCATGTGTTGTCTATACCAGGGTAAATAACCGTGGTTTCTTTCCCACCCCGATCATCAAAAGGTGATAATGGACAGGCTGCATACCATAATGGATTAGGGTTTTATAAAATACCCAGTCTGTTCAGTAGTCACCAATGGGTAGCAGCGCTACAATTTGCAATAAGCAGCACCAGCCTATAGGCTACGTTGTCGTTTTTTCCCGCATTTGTTTTCCCATTGCCATGGGTATGGTCTCTCCAAACGTTGCCATGACACTATTCGTCTGGTTGCCCCTAGGGGAGTATGCGGAACCGGCTTCTTCAACGCAGTCCCCGCGACCTAACCCCTATTTTCCAGGCACACCCAGAAGGCTTAACCCGGTCCCAGTCTCTACAAACCAGGCCGCCTCTATGCAACGAAGGTCCCAACGGGTCGCCGACCGAACTTTGGACAGCTCGCAGGGTCAACCTCTTCTTGCCTTTGGACGCTCTGCACCCTTGGTTGGAACGGTTTTGGAAAACGAGACTAGGCCTACTGCGAGCTCACCGCGGTATCGTCGGAGAAGCGTTGGTCGGTGGAACTATAGGGCACGACCGTCGCCGCGGACATTCGTAAGTACACATCCTCAACTGTAATTGGTTCACTTGAACCACTGCATTTTTGTGTCCGAACAGATTTGTTGGGAAGTTTACTCATTATGGCTAAATTCCTACACAGGGAAGGCCAACCGCGGATACAAGACAGGAACAAAACGGCTCACTTGCGGGTCCCGGTGTCCCACCGTCACAATCGGTGGACACGCCTGAACATCAACCGACATCGACTCATGACGAGCTCGCACCTGGCACACACTGATTTCTGCTAATGTCTATTGCCCTTTTCTGTCACTTGACAAAAACTTGACCCAAAGTGAATTATAAAACACCCACCAGCCAACATGGAATTTCTAAAACATTCAGCCGGTGGACACAAACCTTTAGTCAACTCCCAGTAATCCTACAGAGGAACCAACTTGTACATTTGGTTGAATGTGATCAATTATGTAGAGAACAGAGAATCATTTATGTAACGTTGTGCATGATGAAATTGTATGTTAATCCAATGGTTTGTGTGTAAGTGAGAGAGATCGAAGTGAAATACGGATTTGCAAGCAAGAGATGTGCCCCAAACAGCCATTATGAATTCTAAAACATGTACAAACGAGGAGAATAAAGTACACGCCACTTGAAACTTCTCAGACAACGCCATCTGGTTGCATGATTTCCTTTAATAAACTGAACCGAGAAAACACATATTACAAAATATCCTGTTATACAGTCACATGAAACCCAAAGTCAGATTTCTCCCTTACCAAAACATAGCAAAGGAAAAAGGAAAAAAAAAACATGGACCATCTTTTAGCATGTAACTTTCTTTTAGGTAGAAAATAATCACACAAAAACAGATTTGCTGCACAGTTGAGGCAGGGCGGCAAGATATGCCCAGGCTATCAGAGACCATCAGGTAAAGCTGGGGGGGGCGGGTTGTTGTCTAGTCCACTGGTTTCCCAACTCTGTCCTCACCTTCCCCCAACAGCTTACATTTCACTGTAGCCCCTGGCAAGCAAACCCAGATAAACTCAGCTTGGCGACTAATCAATCATCAGCCCTTCAACAAGATGCACCGGGGTGTCTGTCCGGAGTACATAAGGACCATGAGCCACTGGGAGTATAGCTGGGACGTGTCTATTGGGTATGTTGGGTGGTTTAAATGGCAAGCCGTGACCAGAGGGGTCAAGTAAGGGTCGGGGGATTTAAGAGGAGCCGTTGGGTAGACAAACGAGTGTGTAGGAGTATGAGGGCTAGAGACTTGGAGCTGCTAGGGAGGGTTCTAGAGTGAACACGTTCAATTCTACATGGGAAAACTGACATACTGTAGTTTGAGCTTGAAAAACAAAGGGCGGTGACAGAGCCATGAACACCTTCTTCAACAGTACCTTTGGTCAAAGACAAATATTCATACAAGGTATTAATATCGAGCCCTGTCTTGTCCTGTGTATGTGCCTTCCAGAAAGGAAGAAAACAACCCAAATTCTGTGAGGGCAAGGATCATTCAGGGATCGCTATGCTCACAGAGGCACATGGTCAAATGTCAGGAGCCAGCTAGAACGAGTGGTTGAGTACGTATAACTCACTCTGAATCCCAGTGTCGATTTTTGGCACACAAACTCCCCACCCAGTTAACCACCTCTATGTTTTAGACTAGGTCTCTGTTCCTGCCATGTTGCATGTTTCAGATGGCCCCTCCCCTATTCACCTGGAGGGCAGAGCCAAGTGAAACCACCTGACTCCAAGACACACCGAAAGCCTAGTGATCAGAGGGGCACTACAGTAGACATAACAATCAATTGACAGGCAAATAAACCAAACCGAGTCATAGCCAATCACATTCCATGTGCAAAACTCGCTCCAAGCCTCAGCCAATCAGGAGGAATGGCAGGGTCAGTGGACTGACGGTGCAGAACTACCCACAACCAGGCCCAGAACAACTACCCAGGCCCAAACCATCCGGGGGGGAGGGGCTCAGTTTGTCCTTCAGTCAAACCAAAACCGTCCATCTTCATAACAACATCCTCTGAACAACCGACCAAGCACGCAAGTCTGCGCCATCCCCCCAGACAAACATTCTGAAGGCCGTCTTCATCACAGTCTTCCTCCTTCCAACACACAAGATCTGCAGAGGTTGGGGAGCTGCTCGCCTGCGCCGCTATCCGGGAGAGACCGGCTACCGTAGGGCGGTTGCCGTCACCGGTGCAGAAGGCGTGCCCGGCTCCCGTCGCTGTCGGCCGGCCTACAGGACCCCCGGATCCCGGGACACGCCTGCCCCCAAACAGCTGTCAGCGAGAGGCCCCGTGGGCAAAGCGGAGGTCCTGGTCCTTGGGGAACTGCGCCGCAGGGCTAGGGGCAGCGGGGGCCATGCCGCCCGGGAGCTCCCGGGCAGGGGAGGGTTTAGGGGAGTCGGTTGCCCAGGCGGGGGGCAGCGGTTGTGCCCGGGCGGCGGGATCCACGGCCGGGGAGTGGTCCCTGCTGCTCCGGCCGCGAGGGCCCCCAGCCGGAGCCTCCGGATCCTGGTGGGAGATGAGCTGCAGCAGGGCGGCTGCCACGGTGATGTCCTGGCCGGACTCGGAGCCGGGCAGCGGCTGGCCGGGGAGGAGGGCCGGAGGGGGAGGTCCAGGTGGGGAGGGGGGACGTCGCTCGGTGGGCTGGAGGGCTTGATTTGTCCCGGTTGGCTGCTTCCGCTTGGCGACAGCCCCGTCTGAGGGCGACAGGAAACAAACAAGTCTAATCAGATATTAAAGCGTTACGTGTTTTGTGAGATTCCACCTGGACCGGTGTGGCATCACCGACACATTTCCTCTCAGTGGAATGTCCTAGAGAACCGCTCAAGTGTTTGTGTGGGTGCTGTTGAGACCAACTACAGCGGTTTACCCCGTGATCTACAACACCCAGCTTGGCCAGCAGAGGGAGTGCACGGACCGCGCCAAACCCAAATCCACCCAACCATTCAGCACTATACTTTTAAGTTAGACAACCTTTGGATTGTCTCTTTTAATATGGAATGGTCTGACAGGCCACAAAACAACTATTGAAACTGATTTGATAAATTTAACTGGAAAAGTGCCACGTACGCAGGTGTCTCCTTAAACCCGTCATGTTAAGAAGTTGGACCACTACATAGTCTCATGATACAGCAATGACCTTGGAGCAATTCAGGTTATCTGCACAGAAACCTCCCTCTGGGCTATTAGTTCCTGGACGGTCCTCATCAGTACCTTAAACATTTAAATAAAACGTTGACCGGCAAGCATCACAGCGACACAGCGGTACATCATTAAACTCATTGGGGCCTGAATACTCCATATGACATGCATTCACACACGTGCCGCTTACTCAAGACAGGAGAAAAAAAGAAACAGGCCAATGTAACACAGAACTCAGCAGGCCCTTCACGTGACACAACGCAGAGCGCCTCGGGGGGAAATGGAGTGGAGTTCGTGCCCTGGGAAACAACATCCTGTCCAGGGGGAAGATCGGGCAGCCTCACGTCACCGGTTCAGTCTACCGCTACTGGGAGACGCTCTGACATGCATGGGCAGGGCGGGATGAGTGATGATGGAAGGGTGAAGGCCCTATTGGTTTGGAAGGGGGTCACATGACAGGAAGCCTTGCCATAACGCTGTGAGGGAGCTCTCATTCAGCTGTCATGACAACCGGGCTAATCTGCCGTTACTGTTGTTTCCTAGGCAACAGGAGCGACAACAAACAGACGAGACAAGATGACGCTGATGTGTCTAAATGGCACAGGCAACGTACAAAAAGGAGTGTGTGATTAAAATTAAAAGTTAAAAGAAAGACATGCAGGTGAATGCTAAGGTTCAAAACATTTATTTTTGCTGGATAATTTATTAGACTTTCTTCATAAAAAGGCTGACATTACAGACTGGTTTTGAAGCAATATATTGTCATGGAGGGAAGAACAATCCCAGAAAGAAAGACATGGATGAAGGGTGAATGAGAATAGAGTAAGGGAGGAGACAACAGGGTGAGAAAGAAAGGCAGGAGTAAAAGGAGTGTGCAGCAAGAACCATTTCCTTTCTGACAGCGACACTACACCTCCTCTTGTTCTGCATTCACACCCGTGACAAAAGTCCATGAGATCAGGGACACTCAAAGCCCCTCTCAGGTCAGCCATCTTGAGGACTCGAGGACAACCGTGAACGCTACGGTTCCCACATACATGCGACTGAGGGGGTGAGAGCAGCCTTCGAAGTGCAAGACGGGTGGGGGCGGTACGGTCGGTTCGAGGGGGGGGGTCCGGCCGGGCCTAGACGCAACCTTAAAACAGATCTTGGTAAAAACAAACAAAGAAAGACACCTAGGAATCCTCAGATCGACCGTTAATAGTTGACATATTTCATCTCAGCGGCGTGTTTTATAAAATGGAATTTTAAACTGCATTTTGGAACGCAGGGAAATGATTCAAGGCGGCGGGGGGGGGCACCGTGACAGGCCGGCTATGAAGGGGCGTCACCCAGTCCTCTCCCCCTCGTCCACCAGTCCCCCGTGACATCCACATGACCTCTGACCCGGCGCTCTCTGCCCTGCCCGCTACAGACTGAACCCGGACTTGCCCTTGCGGTCAGCTGTGGAGGCGGACGGGCCGCGTGTCTGGGCCTCCTCTGACCGGACGCCATTGCTCTCGTCGCCCTGCTCCACCGCCTCCGCCTGTGGCTTGATGAGCTGGCCCAGCAGGAGGGCCAGGAGGCTGGTCTGGTCGTCCTGGCTGAGGGTTGCCTCGGCATGCAGAGGTGGGGGCTCCTGGGGCGGCTCCGGGGGAGGCTCCGGGGGCTGGGACCTCGCCGGAGCCTGGCCCTCCGTGACCCCCCGGTGGTGGGAGGCCTCGGTCAGGGCAGACAGGGACTGGCTGAGGGTCTCCAGCTGCTGCTGGCTCTCCGGGTTGGAGGAGACGTTGAGCAGCTGGGCCATCTGGGGCAGGCTGAGGTCCGTCTGTCTCTGGAGCAAGTTCAACAGCACCGCCAACTCCGTCTGGTTCAGCTGCTCCGCCGCAGCACCCAGGCCTGTCGGGGACGAGAGGACGTGGTCAGGGAGGGGACGTGGTCAGGGAGGGGACGTGGTCAGGGAGGGGACGTGGTCAGGGAGGGGACGTGGTCAGGGAGCAGCCTGCCTGCAGTGTCCAGGGGCTCCTGGTATCTACTAGTCCACAGAAACACCCGCTTCCTACCAGTAGACACTATCTAAAGAGACATTTGCAGAGGGGACGCTCGGCGAGAGCGTAGAACTAGAGTGCACGCCACATCCGTCTGACCTGCTAGCTCATTGGCCGAGATGGCAGAGGAGGCTGGTCGTCCGGGCGGAGGGGGCGGGGCTCCAGCAGGGCTGGCATGCGGGCGGCTGTTCTCTCCACTGGAAGCCCCAGAGGGGTCCTTACGGGGCACTTTGGGCACAGGCACATCCTCTGGCAGCCCACTTTGACGCTGACGACGCCGTTTCTTGCTCCACAGCTCGTGGCAGTCCTGCCAGTGAGGGAGACTGGGGACGGAGAGAGACGCTAGGCAGGGGTCTAAGCTACACGAGCCATGACTGGAATGACCATTTGTAAAAACAAATATATATATGTTTAAAAATCCCATCTCAGGGGCAACTCACTCAGGGGGGGACATCTTGCTGGGCTCCACGTTACACAGGAAGTCACTATTGAGGGCCTGCTCGGCTGTGCAGCGCCGTGCGGGGTCAAGGGTCAGCATGCGGTCCAGCAGGTCCAGAGCCTGAGAGGGCAGACTGAGCCGGAGACACAAACAGCCATCAACAGCCGGCATACGGCTTCAACTGACTACAAAGACAGACGGCAGAACTCAACAGGGAGTGTGTGTGTCGGCGCGTGCGTCACATACAAGGCAAACTCCTCGCGTAGCCTTCGGCGGTACTGTTTCTTGGGCTTCATGGTGTTGAAGTAGGGCAGCTTGATGACGTCTGGCCAGGCGGCAGGACAGGGGCTCCCACACAGACGGCTGAGACAGAGGGGCAGTTAGAGTCTGTCCCGAGGGGCCCTGACTTCCCTGGGGCTCGGCTAGATTACAAGAGCACTACATAGGGGAAGGGGGGGGGGCTGCACTGCTCCAGGCAGCAGCGTACCTGATCAGCTCCAGCTGAAGGAGCTCCTGATTGGCCTGGAAGATGGGCTTCTTGGTGAACAGTTCTCCCAGAATACACCTGCGCACAAACAGTCAGTAGATAGAGTCAGTGATTTTCATAGCATCACTGTACGTGATGATGTTTTGCCAGTCTACTGGTTCGGAGCAGTGTTCGGTCTAGTGCAGTATAACAGTGACACCGTGTGGTAAGATAAGGTTACTGCAAGAGTTGGAACTTTAGCATGTGATTAAAACCTCAATTCAGACTGTTTGTGCAACAACAGACAGCTGTTAAAACACACACAAGTGTTCTGGTGTATTGTATTTCTGTGGGTGAAATTTGTGTGTGAGTGTGTTTACTAACCCGCAGCTCCAGACGTCAATGGCTGGCGAGTACCTCTCCTCCCCCAGCAGGAGCTCGGGAGGCCGGTACCACAGTGTGATGACTTTATTAGTGTAGGGGCGACTAGAGAGAGGCAGGGGGAGGGAAAGGTCACATTCAGCACCTCTACCAAACCGCCCACTGCACAAGAACACTCAACAAGAGTGCCGAAGAAACACCCCTAAATGCAGTCAAACAGCACCACCCACAGGACAAACACGAATAGCTCTGTTTTCATTCGGACTGCCATGGCAACAGAACAAGGCTTACACAGGTCAAGCCTCGGTTTGACAACAGCTGGTTAAGACATTGCAAGCTTTCACACAAAGGTGTTTGAACAAATTCACGGGACCGTTTGAGATATTCAAATCCTCTTCTCTCTACTGCGTAACATTTAAACTAAATTAAAGCAGAAAAGACCTCTGACTTCTTGTACTGACAGAACAGTCATTGTTTTTACAAGCTCTAAAGAAACTTGATGAATCCAAGCTGAAGGCTCACCTTTCCTCCGAGTTGTAGAGTCGGGCCAAACCAAAGTCAGCCAGTTTGATCTGCCCGCTGTACAGGGAGAGAGAGAGAGAGAGGTCAGAAAATGTTTTTGGCACAGTTTTACTACAATATAGCTTGAAACACACACTGAAACATTGTATGAAAAATTCTATTGTTGTGGTCCAGTTTAACATACATACATAGAGCAATGTTGAAAGACACGGAGAATAGGGGACAATCTTATATGCCACAAAAGGAATTACAAACGTTGCGAGTATTAAAACAAAAACGGATTGCCACTGTTGCCACTACCATAACAACACTTCTAACAGAAACCAGAAAAGTTGGGTCTTCCTCCATAAACAATTAAACGGCTCTAAATGAATAGGGAACAGACAGTAAGATCTGAGACCAGGCGTTGGAGACACCGCTCCCATCCGCTCACACACCTGTTGTTCAGCAGGATGTTGGAGCACTTGATGTCTCTGTGCAGGAAGTTCTTCTTGTGGCAGTAGTCAAGCCCCTCCATCAGCTGCCTCATGAAGCTCCTCACATGTTCCTGGGAGAACTGGCACAGCCCAGACTCCAGCAGACCCATGAGGTCATGGTCCATGTACTCAAACACCAGGTAGAAGGCTCCTGTAGGGGACGGAAAGGTTAAAAGACCAACATCAGAAAAGCTGGATCCCACACGAGACATGCAGAAACCAGAAGGTCATAAGGACAAGAGAGCGCGCACACACACACAAAGGTGTGTACCTTTGTCCTTCTTGAAGTCGAGGGCGTCCTGCTTGTCCGTAACGATCTCCTTCATGTTGA
This sequence comes from Novumbra hubbsi, assembly GCA_016801125.1. Lineage (NCBI taxonomy): Eukaryota > Metazoa > Chordata > Actinopteri > Esociformes > Umbridae > Novumbra > Novumbra hubbsi. The sequence continues at coordinate 14,974 of JACXGK010006991.1, read as the reverse complement.
CCACACTGCGGTGGTTGAGCTGCCGGAGGATCTTGATCTCCCTGATGGCCGTGATGGGGAAGCCCTCCTTCTCATTGTCCAGGCGGACCTTCTTCAGAGCCACCAGCTCACCTGAGGCAAACCGGAGAAGCACGTCCAGGAAGCCGTCAAGACTGTTCAAGTCAAACATTCTGAAACGCAGCTCGTGGGATGGGGTTGGGGGGGGGGTCTTGGCACACTAAGTCCCAAATTGTTATATTTCTACTCATCCCAAATCCCTAAAAATGCCTGGTTGATCCCCAAAACTCACAGACGGTGGGTTTGGAGAGCCAAATAAGATCTCACCACAATGCCACATAACACGCCCCCCCACGTACCACGTCCAATATCAGCGTTGACCACCGCTGATAAACGTTGATATTGAAAGCAAACGTTAGGTGAAGTGTTAAGTCAAGGCACTGTTATCAACACTGTCATCAGGTAGAGCACCTCCCTCTCTGAATCCTTACACCTGACTTGCCACTTGTCTTACCAGACAAACCAGTGTGGAGATACATGGCTGATGGCACCGCTTGTTTTGCATAAAGGGTGTGGCCACAAAGCCGGTTTGGGCTAACGTTTGACGGGCAGTTGTCATGGTGAAGTCCTCCACCTGTTATGAAAAGACACTGCATCTTTGACTCACGGGTCCGTTAGCCTAGTTAATCAGGCTCTTATCGTGTCCCCCATTTTGACAATCCAGTAGTATGGTCTTAACTGGGAATGTGAGCCAGCATTAACCATGGACACGCTCCTGTTTCATGGTGGAGGGCTGACAAAAGATTGACGGCGTTTCTGCACATTTTAATGAGAATTATAATTGTAGTCGCAACTCGTGAAAGCTAACGCCGCCCCGTCGGTTAAAGCGTCCTGGGCAGAGAGGTGCCCCAATGACCAGCGGCTACGACAGCCAGTGGTCTGGCCGGGGGGGGGGGTGATGATGGCTCCCTGACACCCCCTCGGCTCCGGCAGCTCACCTGTGTCTTTGTCCTTGGCCTTGTACACCTGGCCGTAGGTGCCCTCCCCGATGATGCCGATGATGTCAAACTTGTCCACGCAGCGCTTCCCCCAGTCACTCTGGGTCTGCTTGCGTTCGCCGTAGCGGGGGCAGCAAAACCTGGGGAGCAGCAGTCGTGTTACGAGGACACGTTTCCCCTCGCTAAAGAAAACCCTGGTTTGACTTTCGATTCCGGCTACTCCTGGGTGAAAGGAAGCGCTTTAAGATGTGAAAAATGAACATTTTCTGTCCTTTGAGACTGTACTCTGCCGTGATACTACAGTGTGTTAGTCTCTGTACTAGTACTCTGCCGTGATACTACAGTGTGTTGGTCTCTGTACTAGTACTCTGCCGTGATACTACAGTGTGTTAGTCTCTGTACTAGTACTCTGCCGTGATACCACAGTGTGTTGGTCTCTGTACTAGTACTCTGTCATGATACCAGTGTGTTAGTCTCTGTACTAGTACTCTGCCGTGATACTACAGTGTGTTAGTCTCTGTACTAGTACTCTGCCGTGATACCACAGTGTGTTGGTCTCTGTACTAGTACTCTGCCATGATACTACAGTGTGTTGGTCTCTGTACTAGTACTCTGTCATGATACCAGTGTGTTGGTCTCTGTACTAGTACTCTTCCGTGATACCACAGTGTGTTAGTCTCTGTACTAATACTCTGCCGTGATACTACAGTGTGTTAGTCTCTGTACTAGTACTCTGCCGTGATACTACAGTGTGTTAGTCTCTGTACTAGTACTCTGCCATGATACCACAGTGTGTTAGTCTCTGTACTAGTACTCTGCCGTGATACTACAGTGTGTTAGTCTCTGTACTAGTACTCTGCCGTGATACCACAGTGTGTTGGTCTCTGTACTAGTACTCTGCCATGATACTACAGTGTGTTAGTCTCTGTACTAGTACTCTGCCGTGATACTACAGTGTGTTGGTCTCTGTACTAGTACTCTGTCATGATACCAGTGTGTTGGTCTCTGTACTAGTACTCTGCCGTGATACTACAGTGTGTTAGTCTCTGTACTAGTACTCTGCCGTGATACTACAGTGTGTTGGTCTCTGTACTAGTACTCTGTCATGATACCAGTGTGTTGGTCTCTGTACTAGTACTCTGCTGTGATACTACCGTGTGTTGGTCTCTGTACCAGTACTCTGCCATGAACTCACTTTGGTCTCTTCTTCAGGGAGGATTGGGGTGGCGGGGGGGCTCTGTAGACGGGGGACTGAGGGGGAGAAGGTTCTCCGCCGGTCAGCGTAGGGGGCAGGGGGAGGTCGATCAAAGACGGCCTGCTCCGCAACTCCTTCTCTTTCTTGGAAGACCTTTGAGGGGGAGTTGACTTCTTCGGACTGGGGGGGGGGGGGAACAAGGGAGAAAAAAACATTAATCATAGAAGGACATCGTTGTTTTTCTAATGAGGGTGGATTATCCTTTTCTTAAAATCTCTGCCATAAAAGTGTATCATCAACAACCATGCTAAATGTGTGCTGAATAGTTGGCACCCATTTTGACCAGCAGAGTCTATTGTAGAACAAGCTCTGATTTTGACATGGCTACAATAAGTTAGTCATTACTTTCAGGCCTGTAGGCCTGTTTGACTAGGTTCCATACTCAAGGTCTAATGACACGGGCCTGTCAGGCCAGACTGGGGGGTTTAACACGGGACCAAAGTTCAATTCAAGGCCTGCGGTTTACTATCAACTTGCTCACAGTCATCACTGCGTGTCCAGAAATATAACGCCTCTACGATGACCAATTGTTCCATTATAATTCCACCCACATAAACATACGCTACATTTATGTTTATGCTTATTGTGTTTTTTAGGCCTACAGGCTTCATACTGTAGATCAGTGGTTTCTCTGGGAACCCCGTATGTTAACCATAGCCTTGAACTAGCATAGGGCTTGAGGATCAGCAGACCTGAATCAGGTAAGGTTTGAAAAGCATTGATTTCAATGCCTGCTGGGAACCCTGCTTTCTATTCCTGCTTGGACCCCTGCTTTCTATTCCTGCTTTCTATTCCTGCTTGGACCCCTGCTTTCTATTCCTGCTTGGACCCCTGCTTTCTATTCCTGCTTGGACCCCTGCTTTCTATTCCTGCTTGGACCCCTGCTTTCTATTCCTGCTTGGACCCCTGCTTTCTATTCCTGCTTGGAGCCTTGCTTTCTACAGAGAGCAGCAGGCTGCCGGGTGATTCTCAGACTGACAGTCGGATGCAACTGGAGACTACAGTGAATGTATATTTACAGGCCTGGATGATGACTAGACATTTTCTAATAATGAGGACTGGCCAACGGAGTGTGTGTGTGTGTGTGTGTCTGTGATTAGGGCACTCCACCTCACCTGTCTTGGCAGTCTCCCAGTAGCATGGGTGGAAGTGGCAGGGGAGGAAGGGTGGAGGTCTTGTGGAAGGGCGTCTGTCGCACTGGGCTGCGTGTGGGCAGGGGGGCAGGAGATCTTGACTGGGAGGTAGTTGAGGAGAGCGGAGCAGCGGAGGGCACAGCCCCAACCTCCGTCGCGCCCGGGGGCGGCTGAAGCTGGCTAACCGCGGCGGAAGGTGGAGGAGGCGGGAGCAGCGGGCTGGTATGATCAGCGGGCAGAGGGGGTGCGGGAGACGAGAAGGGGGGTGGTGCAGAGCCCTGCTCTTCCCCACCAGGAGGGTCCTGGGGCTTGGCGGGCCCAGACGGAGGTAGGGGATCCGCGGCGGGCACAGAGTTTCTGTCCGGCGCCCTCTCCGGCTCCGCTTTAGGCTGGCGGGAGGCGGCCCCGGCGTTCCTGCGTGTGGGCGGCGGCGGGGAGGGGGGCCGTGCCGCAGCCACCGCCGCCTGTCGCTCCTTCTTCCTCCGGCTGAGCTCCGCCCCGAGGCTGGAGTTGAGCGGCAGGCGAGAGGAGGTGGGCGGGGAGCGGCTCGCGGGACGGCTACTGTGGGACCCGCCGGCAGAGTGCTTCTTGGTGCGGGAGCGGGAAGAGGAGCGACGAGAGAAGGGCAGCGGAGAACGACTGCGGGAGCGAACGGAGCGCCTGGGGAGGGAGAGAGGGAGTTGTCAGGCCAGGGGAACAATCAGGTAGGGGAGTGCGTCAGCCGCATAGTGCGTTAGCCGCCTGCCAATTCGGTTTTAAAGTAAAGAGAAACTTTAGGAGAGGGGAACTAGAAGAAGGGGGGGGGGCTTTCACAGTGTGCAATAGTATATTGAAAAGCTTAAGTCAAGGAAAAGCAGAACTACTTCACGTTGTATTATGAATATTAAATGGAGGCTATCCTTCCACATGAACAGCTAAGTACGTCAGTCAGTCCAGTGGGACTCAGACCTCTCCACAGGGCCAAGCCATCGCCCTGAAATAGCGTTCCAAGTGTTGAACAACAACATTGTGAAATGTCCGTGGGTCGCACGGAGAGGTTCGAGAACACATGCCTCAAGCCAGCATGACTAGCATACAAAATGCTTTTATTTGGCAGACATCAAAATAAAGGAGGCATGTTTGTCCGGACCTACAAAATAAAAGATTAAACATCCTCCACAAGTTGTCTTCATTGTAAATTTCCCCCGGCTTTCCTCTGATATTAAACTAAATATTAAACTTGCCTCAGTATGAAACTGAAAATGTCACTACGAGTTAGGAACAGGGATACTGAAGTTGATGAGCTTGAGGTGATAAATAAAGGGGTTGGCTAGACTAGACCAACGCTTACTAGTAGCATCGGTCATTAATCTTCCGCACAATTATGTTACAATGTTAACAATCCAACACTGAGGTAGTTAAGTCTTCCAGCAGTGAGGTTTCCCCCCGTTCACACCTAAAGAAGCTCAAGGTTCACTCTGATGCAACACAAACTCAAAATGGCTGAAAGTCAACAGCCTATCAAACCCCCACACTCATTCCCTCCCTCCCTGGCTTGTCCACCCCACCACCCCCGGTCCAAATCCCACCACAGCTCCTGGAGCACACCGGCCTTGCCTGGCCACCCGAGGCCTTGCCAGGCCGTGTGCTGCAGGCCCCGGTGATGTTCCCATCCCCCCCTCCATTCCACATGGTGTAAGACACCAGCTCCTTGGCAGACAGCCCTGCATGTCATCCAGACAGAACGACTCAATCCTGACCATAGCTTTAAGTAACCCACGAAGGCCACTGCAACCAGGCCTCTCCGACAGCCCGAGGCGCTGTCTGCGCCTGTGCCTTCAGATTTCCACAAGCACCAAAACGGACAATCACGCCCCTAACGCAAAGCCCTAAGAAGATAGTACACAAACACACACAGTCGACCGGGGACAGAGGACTCCTTCAGCGGTCTGGCTCTTGTCCGGTTTGAGACCAAGGAGAAGACCCACAGTCACATGACAACATGTCCAGGACTTGGATGACAACACAGCTCTGGTGTCTGTGAGAGCAACCACGTTCGCCTATGGATGCCCGTCTGTTGGAGGCCCGGCCAGGCCTACAGGGGTTTAATCAACCAGTGGGACCGAATGAATGAGTAGGCAGTGCTACATGCTAGCCTGCCGTGCAGGGGGCACCATTTTATTTACGCAATCGACTACTTAAAAAAAAAAACATTTAACCAGAGCCACAAAGGGAGCAGAAAGTGATTATGGCCGCTGCCTGGTTTCAGGCGTCTCACTCACCTGGAGACGGGGCTGGCGCTGGAGGACCTGCGGTTACCATAGGGACTGATGGAGCGCCTCCTGGAGTAGGGGCTGTCGTCCCGCTCGTAGCTGGAGGACCGGTGCCGGCTGAGGTAGGGGCTGTCGGACCTCTGGCGACTCCGCCTGGACATCTCCCGGTAAGGGCTGGGGCTCTGCGGGGCTGGCCGGCGCCTCTGGTGGTGGTAGCTCTCCTCCAGCTCCTGGCTGTAACTACTGACCATCGGGCTTCCGTTGCCCCCTCTCCTGGGGGGGCTGGGCGACTGTTTGGGCGCCGGGACCTTCCGGCGAGGGCTGGCCCGGCTCGAGGAACCCTGCCCCTTGCCCTTGGGGCTGGACTTGCGGCTCTTGGAGGTCTTGCGGTGGCTCCTGTCCGCCCGGACCTTCTGGGAGGCTGAGGCGCTCTGGCCAGGCGCGGCCTCTCCCCGCCTCTGCTGCTTGTCCTTGCGAGACTTCCCCGCGTGGCCGCCCTCCTTGCTGCGGGAGGACGAGTTGGAGGACGTGCTGCTCCCCACGCTGGCCGCGGGTTGGGCCTGGGAGGCGGGGGGCAACGCCCCGCGCTTTGGCCCCAGGTCGGCCTCCAGGTGACCCTGGTGTCGAGAGCCGGAGGACAGGGAGGCCACAGAAGACAGCGAGGCCACCTTCTCCTTGTCTTTCCCAGAGCTCCCTCTCTCCCGGTCTTTGCTGCTCTTCTTCTTAGTACTCCGGCCCACATCCACACAGTCCCGAACTTTGTGCGGATCTTTAGACTTTTTTCTGGAGTGCCGATGCTTGTGTACCCGGCCGTCTCTAGCTACGGCCATGCCCCCATCCCCCTTACCATAATCGGGACAAGGTTCTGACCGATCCCCGTGCCCTCTCTCAGCAGGCCGTGCACTAGGTGGGTCGGAGAAAGTGTCTGAGTCGGAACTTATGTCGTCATATTCTACCAGAGGCTTCACTGCGCTGACGGAAGGGGGCGCTGTGGAGGCCAGGGCAGAAAACCCAGGCCCTTGGCCCACCTCGGATTCACGTCCATGTTTAGCTGATTTATTCCGTTTGCGCTTGGAAGATGACATTGACTGGATCTTACCGTCCTTGCTCGTCATGTTGCCCGCAGAGGTATGCTGCGGGACAATGGGCTGGTGTATCCCGCTGTTGCCGCTCGTTGCTGGGTGCTGCTGGGCACTGCTAGTGCTGGATTCCGGCTTCCTCTTGGTCCCATGGTGTCGATCCGACCCAGGCATTCCTCACGTCAGCGACGGTCCTTCTCCCGAGCGAGGGCCTCTGTAGCTGAGACAATACATTAACGGGAGAGTAACGTAGTACTCTAAAATCCGGTAAATAAGATCAAGAGTTCTAAGGAAACGGACAAAAACGAAAACCGTCTGCCAGGTTTAGTCCTCAATCATTATCCGAGTTAATTCCAAGCAGGCCGACAGCATGTTTTGTCAAATCAGAAAAATAAAGGTTGCTAGCTAGTGCCCCAAAAAACGCAACTAATGTAGGCCTGTGCATTTAGCTAATTAAGAAAACTGGCTGAAAAGGCTCAAACAATAAAACGGAGCATTGTGCTCTCTTCTCCGTTTCTATTTGGTTAGCTAGCTCTGTGTAGCTAGCATGCTGTTTGGTAAAAAAAACGAAAGAAAAAAGAAGTCCCTTTCTTTTAAGCTTCCCTTGTCCGGTGCAAAGATTAGTTTAGGTGTTATTGTTCCTTAGAATTACGGTTTGGAGTTCTGAAACAAATAAATAGCCGTCATTAACAGCCGATGTTGTTTCTCGAACAAAATGAAAACTTGACCCGGTTGGTACTGTTTACATGGTCCCTTTTAATATAATTGTATCTCTTGTTAACTTGATATTGATCACAAATTATAATATTTTTATGTGCAATAGATGTTCCAGTTTATTTTTAATGGCTCTGGGAATCAACCAGGCCTATCTTTAGGGCGATGATAGTGGATTTAATAACATCCACAGCCCTGTTAGGAGACGACAACCGCCATTGTGGCTCCTGTTGTAAATTCAGCAACTGCGCTCTTATCGCCCTATGACTAGAAACGGAAGTCTCGCTCGCTGTCATTCTTCATAGTAACTCAGGAACAGCCTATCCATAGGCGCTATTTATGAAGATGCCCCGCCTTCTACCCGTGGCGCGCTTCAGTGTTTCACCTGTAGAGGGCCTGAGTTAAACATGCACAAGAAAAACTTTCTTTTTCCCAAACTTAGCTAGAGTACAGTGGTGTAGTGGGAGTTCAAAGCAATTTACCCAGGGTTTTTATTTAGCATTACAGTCTACCCTATTTTTGGTACAGAAGGGCATTTGAATTTAAAAATTTTACCATGCAGACTTTTTATCGAGCCACCTATTTTTATTTACTTGCACAACTACCCCACTGATTTTAAGATATATCAAGAACTTAAAAAATTAACTAGAGGACACTGACCACAGAAAATGGTTAAGTTTCTTGGTTTTTGGAAATAAACAGAAACCACTGCCTGTCTAAAAGCTGATTTTTGGAACTAGACATGACAGACATTGTTTTACTGAAAATGATATATATAAATGCAACAAATAAACTCATGTTTCCTGAGTGGAAATAAAAGTTGTCAGGTACCACAGGCTCCAAAAGCAGTATTTCTCATATGTGACATTCATAGATAAGGCCTAATTCATTGATTTCAGTTGACTGATTTACATACATTTACTGGAAATTGAGCAGTATTATCTCTGTTGTTATTTAAAAGGAAATAGCTGACATTATTTGGTTCTAATCAATGGCACAACCAGTTACCAGGAAAGTATACGTATTCTTATTTTCAGCAAAGACTCAGGAGCAATTTGTGTAAATGCCATGCTTAGAGGTTGCTTTTTCACTTTGCTGGCCCACCATTTTTTGTTTATTGGCCCAATGTCACTGCTAGGCTAAATTGCCTCCCCACAGAAATGTCGAGGCTATTTTCACTTGTCACTGGGGTGTCTACCAAAATGTATCAAAATGACTGTAACAACATAATAGCCATCAGAAAGATTGTGAAGATTATGAAATTTAAATATACACATATTTTTTAAAAGTATTGCCTATATATAATTAAGCTTAATTAAGAATTGAAAAAGTGTGTTTGAAACCATAACAAAGTTATCTTCGACCTGAACATATTATGAAAAACTAGTAGTAATGACATGTTCAGAACAAATCTTAAATTAACCAAATTATTTCTTTATTTCTTGACCAACCGACTATGTCCGTGTCCCAGATATATGACGTATGCGAATGCGACCTGGGAAGTTGACCAAAATATATTTCGAAGTATAATTATTTAAACAAAAATAGATACAATTTAAAAATCATACTGAGCCTTGTTTAAAACTGCATATTTACAAATGCCGCTATAATGATGTACGATGACGAGAATAATACATGTGTTTTGATTGTTGATTGGCTTTTTGCAAGCTTGAGGCGGAGTCCTAAGCGGAAGTTCTCTATGCCCCAACCGCAACATTACCGTTCTGCTGGCAGCAAGATATTATGCTGGCAGCACTAATTCAGATCTTTGTTTTTAAAATAAAAGCCATCCTTGAAATCAGAATCAGATTTATTGCTAAGTAGGTTTACCCATACACGGAATTTGCTAAGGGGTATTAGTGCATGACAGTAAACACAGTAAAGCAAAAAAATAAAAATAAATAGAAAGTGTGCAAAACATTTACCATATAAGTTGCATATAGTGCAACGTGCAAGACAGTAGTCCAAAGAAGTGCATTCGTGTAACACATTAAGTTATGGAGCAGAGGGGGTCAGTGGGGGCCACCTGGCCTTGTTGATGAGGTCAGCTGCGGAAGGGTAGGAACTCTTCTTTCGGCGTGAGGCATTGGTCCTAATGAAATGCATGGCCATGTTTTGGATTCATTATAAAGTTAGTGAACTGAAGGCCATTTTCATGTTAGCAAACGCTAACAAATATTATGAGCAACAAATGTATACAGTACCAGTCAAATTTTGGACAAACCTACTCATTCAAGGCTATTTCTTTATTTTTACTATCAAAACTATGAAATAACACATGGAATCATGTAGAAACCAAAAACATTGTTGAACAAATCAAAATTCATTTAGATTTCAGATTCTTCACAGTTGCCACTCTTTGCCTCCCTCTTTGCTCACTCTTGGTGTCCTCTCGACCAGTTTGGAGTTTGGAACCCTAATACAGTGTGATTTTGACAAATGATATACTACTTATACCACTGCATAGATGACTTGTCATTAGAATTCCATTGTTTAGAATGATACGGTTATTTTGTGCATTTGACTAGAAAATACTTTGATATTGACCCATACATTTACAGCTCTTACACCCTACTCCGTATTTGTCAAATGCCATTTTCCACAGTCTAGTTTTGTTGTGATAAGGTAATATAGAACAGTTTGAACATTTTATGTTTCAATATTGTTATTAACAAACAACTGCTAGAAAATTGCGCAAACATTTCCATTGGTTTAAATGTGCTATCAGCAGAACGAATTATAAACATTACAATACATTGACATTGGCTTTTATTTGGAAGGTTTTGTCATTACCAAACGATTATTACTTCCTCATTAGAGCTGCTGGCAGAATACTAGTAACAGCAGCAACAACAAAGTTAAAATGTATCTGTTCGATGATCAAGTTTGCCTATTTAGAACGGTGCTCATAGTTTTCTGTAGGTCTATGTCACTAAGTATCACAATAAAACGATGGGAAGAAATGGAATCCACAACATATTCGTTTAAATAGTCTAACATAATGATTATAAGAGCATAGGCCTATACAGAACGTAGGTCTGCATAAGACGGTTATATTATATTGAGCAAACTAATTATAATCCTGCATAGAAGACATCCTAAAACCACAAGAAAATGAACTATGCTTCTATCCAAAACTAGGCGTCATAATGTGACAGTTGCCAACACAGCACAATAGTCTCTATAGAGCAACAAAACATTATGCTTGCATGTCCTCCTTTAAATTAATTGTTTAAGGTTTCATTTGTTGATGCTACATTACATTGTGACAGGCCTAGGCTTAAGGGGGAAATAGTCTAGGCCTAATTCCAGGTTACACAACTCAAATGGGAGAATTTGAGAACAAATGAATGTAGGCTACATTCTGTTCATTGTTATTACTAAATGTCGCTATTATTTGTGTTCATATTCTAAAGGCTAGTGCTACAACCTATTGCAGCTGTCACAGATAAAGGAGGAGGGGAGGGCGAACGAGTGAGCGGCGATAAGGTTTGGTTGGGATTGTTGGTTGGGGGCAGTGTCGATAGATATTGGCAATTGCAAATGTTTTACCCACCGAGATAAACAATGAAATTTGTCTTCTCAGCTGCCGAAACAGCGGTAGCATGGTAGCTTTGGAAGGGGGTTCGCAAGACGAGCGCCGATATATAGCCTACGCGTTGCTGCAATTCTAACGCCGAATTTGTTTTAGCCTACCCCTGATCGAGTCCGGTAAACCACCGTCCGAGATGGGGAAGGAGGTTAATGGTGTTTCACGAAGCAGGTTTGAGGTGAGTTTCTGGTGTTGAATACTGACAGATGACAGACAACACTGACATTATTTTTGTTTGGCGAAAAACTGCGTCCATGGTTGTTGCGTACGTATGCAGCTTCCGCAGTCAATGTTTGGATTAGGGAAAACATGTTGATTTCAACTAGACTAGGCTAACGAAACGATTTTTTTATTATTTCAAATGTACGGAATTGTCATTGTCGACTGGGATTATAGTTTGAGATATTCTGTTTTCTGAAACATAGGTTTCAATACCATTAAAAATGTTGCGGACAATTCGAGTTTTCTCTTTGTCCCGTCAAAACAAAGGCAATGGTTTAAAGACAGCCTTATATGGTTCACGCTGTGATACGAAACCATACATTTCCTTTCGTTTAATGAACATAACATATGACACACTATTCAGGTCTATTCCATCCGGTGTGACCAAATTATTTCAGAGAGTTGAAATTTTGGTTTCTGCTCTACGATCAGCCAGATAGGGGATTGTTGTGTCGGCGCATGGCCGCTGCGGCTGCCGGGGCCTTGGGTTGATTCTTCTACAGATTGGCTGTTAGCTCGACCACGACTAGTATATTCCACCACCACACTACACATTTGAACACCAAACAACATCATAATATAAGCTTTTCCAAGCATATATCTTCTCTATCGATTCTGTCAGTTTACATTAGACGACCCATTATGTTGTGTTCATGTAAGGTATTTAACGTTGTGCCAAAGTTTGCGTCGCTTTGTGCGCAGCGATAAAGAATGCACCAAATGTGAAACATGACTTTTATCATGACTGGCATTAATGTCTTATTAACAAATACCTCTGGTCCACAACGTGACACTGGCCTGTCCACCATGAGCACTCGGTGTTGTTTAATCCTCAGTTAGGCGGCGTGGGATTTGTGTGGTTTTATTTATTTTTAACGGTGCAACAGCTGACGACTCAGAAGATTGAGGCGATAGCCTCCCTCCTGGTCTGAACGGCTGGCAGCTGCGGCAGATATAGCTTACGCGATCTGTAGTTTATTAGCAATAACACGGAGAGTGAACGGTTCGGAGAGTAGAACTGAAATGCTCTTGCATTTATCAGGCCTATTTTTACGTGGATCTTGAGCATTCTTAGAAGCCTACGGTGTTGATGATAGACACACAATTTGCCTTGTCTTGCAACGTGCTTAATTGATGCATAATTGTTAGTCTGTATGATTGCAACATTCTTGGCCCCTCCTCCTCGTGTGTGTTTGTTGTAGAAAAGGCTTATTAATGTACTGTTGACCCTGTATGTAATAGGTTCTTTAATACATTAAATTGCCTGTGGGTGAGGTCTGAGGTCTTTCGTCATTGCGTGAGACAGTGTAGGTCAGCGTTGCAACATGGAATAGTATTATTCTGACTAACACACTTCTGTAAATGCATGTAATTGACTTATGTGCTTCATTTTTTCACAAAAGTTACCTTGTCCTAAATATGGTTTTGGAACTTCAGTGGGATACAATTTCCCACTACATCCCCTTTCAATGTGTGTTGAAGGGCTAAATACCTCAGGAACCCTAATTCTGTCTCTGTGGAAGAAAAGAACGCGATTAAAGACATGACATGTCTCACCAGGTTTTATTAGGAGACAGGAAATTACCTTGAGCCTATAGTGTCTCGACTGATGACCCTGTGATGGTTTTTCATTGGTTATGTGCTGGATGTGTCTTCGGGGTGGAGCTGAGTAGAGGAAGTCCCACTTTTACTGACCGCCAGAGGAAGTTAGTGCTCTTTTTCTATCCTTCCTACCAGATGTTCTCAAACAGCGACGAGGCAGTTATCAATAAGAAGCTACCCAAGGAGCTGTTGTTACGGTGAGCGCGCATGCTCGCACACACACACACACACACACGCACACACACACACACACACACGCACACACACACACAGAAAATAAGTCTTTATACTGTCAATCATCTTAACCTGCCGCTAACCAGAAGGTAGTATCACACCACACAACCAGTCACATTAGAAAATGAAAGGTCAGCATACTGGGCTTCTGGAGGTTGTTAAACAACGTCAGCCGAAGACTTCCAATACAATACCAACTGCCCCAGTCGGCCCATTCCCCAGTTCACAAAACACTTGGGTCATTTAAGCAAAAGCTAAATAAATAATAATAATCTGAGTACACCGGAAACGGAGGTCGTGACTCCAGCCTTGGTCTTGCCAGAGGAATGGGCCTGGGATGAAGAAGCTGACGTGGGCCTGCTGACAGTGCAGGGACTGGCCGGGTTAAGATGGAGGCCTGATTTATTGTGTGTGGTTTTTGTTGGTCAGAGGCAGACTGGCAGAGGCAGACATTACAACCGTGCAGTCGAGGCAGGTTTATTTGTGTAGCACATATCATACAAATTGAAAGTGCAATTCAAAGTGCTTTGCATTCATGGAAGGCAGACAAAAACACAAATACTCTCCCCAGAGCACACTGGGCTGCATAGTGGACTGTTGCGTACAAATCCGTCACGCATTCCAAACATACCTATGACCGAGGGGGACGTAGCAAGTCCGTGGGCCACTACACCTGAGGCCGCTACACAAACCTTCTGAAGAAGCCAGCATATATTTCCTCTGACGCAACAATGTGGTCAATATATGCTGGTCGGGGCGAAACCCACAAGGGCAGAACCACTTTGTTCTGTGTGCGATTGGTATGGCTAGAACAGGGTTTTGGTAGGCCGAGATGGATCTTGTTCTGATTCTGGGTGCCAGAGGTTCTGAACAGTCCCTGTATGTGTTCCAGAATCTTCTCCTTTCTGGATGTGGTGACACTCTGTCGCTGTGCCCAGGTCTCACGGGTGAGTTTGTTTCAGAAGTATGTGTGTATTTCTGAAGTGTGTGTGTGTGAGGGAGAGGGACAGAGAGAGAGAGAGGGGAGGCAATTGTGTTTGACAAAAAAAGGAAAGCGGTGAAGTGAACTTTTCCCCTTGTCTCCCTCAGTCGTGGAATGTGCTCGCACTGGACGGCAGTAACTGGCAGAGGATAGACCTTTTTGACTTTCAAAGAGATATTGAGGTCAGTCCGTCATGTATTCCTTCTTCTCCCTCTTCCCCTCTGTCTGTCTTGTTCTCCTGTATGAAACTTTTGTTATTTTAACCTCTGACCTGTCAAACACCTTCACCTCTTCATCTTCGATGGAATTCAGTCATCGAAGATGTTAGGTAATTGTTAGGTTTTTTTTCGAATGGAAAACGGACTGCTATTGTGGTAATGTGTTAACCTCGAATGTGATCTGTCTTTGAACCTACATGTGACCTGCTAAGGTTTGGGATGGCCACGTTGAGCTTAGCATATATGTCGAAGAGGACTGGTTGCTTTACGCTAGTGGGCGCATTGCCAATATGAATCTGAATGACCTGAATGTCAGGTAAACTGTATTCACGTCCATCTGACTGGAGCGCAATATTAACACTTTCCTTGTCTGGCCCTGCGAAAACCAGGCTAAATAAAGCTGTCTGTGTTTACAAACATGGTTGGGTTTTCACTATGTGGGTGGAGTCCTATACCGTTTCAGTGTAAATTGTCTGCTCCTGCTCTTTCCTATGAAAATGTAAAATTTTCCATGGATGAATCTGTTTAATTAGGGGTCGTTTGGTTTACTTGTTGCAGGGGCGCGTGGTGGAAAACATCTCCAAGCGATGTGGGGGGTTCCTGAGGAAGCTGAGCCTGCGGGGATGTCTCGGGGTTGGAGACAGCGCTCTGAGGTGTGAAACTGTCTTAAACTGGGACCCTGGGGGGGGGGGGGGG
>JACXGK010006990.1:0-26836 GCA_016801125.1 Novumbra hubbsi | reverse complement strand
CCCCCCCCCCCCCCCCCCGAACCGCTGTACTGACCACATGTCCTTCACCCAACGGCTTTACATCACGCTGCTTTATTCGTCATCGACTACTTGTAGAGTGGGGGGGTCATGCAATTCGGTCTGTGTGTGTGTGTGTGTGTGATCCCTGCGACCTTTGACCCCGTCATTACCAGCAGTGCCCCCGCCAGTGCCGTCAGCCTGTCAGGAGTTCTCCCCTCCTTGCTGCTCTTTAAACTAACTAATACGGTTTGTGTATTCCTTAAAGCTTGCCTCTGCAATTTCCTTCCTTTCCCCGGCTTTCCCCTCTCCTCCTCCCCCCCCCTCCCCTTTTTTAGCAGCCACGCCCTCCTGAGGACGTCCCCCCGCGGCCCAAATCTAACGTTCAGCAAAGGCTGCAAACACTTCGGATCGCCACGCGCTTTTACTGCGCCATGAAACACGTAAGAGACGTAAGAGACCAGGCCTGGCATGTTTAACCTACCCGTCATGATGTGGACCCTGGCCGGGCGTGTCTGGGCATCCGATCATAATAGAGACCCGACGCCGAGCATCCCCACTCTAACCGATTCATCGTATCATTCTTTTTTTTTTATTTGCACCCGTTTTAGTTGTTTCTCTTCATCCCCAAATCCCTGTAATGACACGGCACACCACGCTGGCAGTGGACTAACTAACGGCCACGGACCCGTTCTTTATTTTGGAAAGCTTTCCATCCCCCCCCCACACACACACACACTCACACACACTTTGCGGCGCTTGACAACCTTGCAACCGATCACAGTCACATCCCCTTCCCGTCACCGGCGCGTTGTGGTGTTGCCAGCCCCCAAGGGAGGGCGAGGCTGCGTCCGTATTGACACCCTATTCCCTACAATGTGCACTGCTTCCGGCGAAGGCTCGTGATGTGTCTGCGCCCCCACCACACCCCCCCGCCCGGCTAAAAGTGGCACTCTGCATATGGAAACGGGTGCCGTGTCAGACACCCTGAGCGCGGCTGACCCAGATTTCCGTTCAGTGTTGATGAGCGGAGGGGGACTGAGATTTGGCTGGTTTGGGGGAGCGGTTGTCTGGGCATGACCGAAACGGGACACCCTTGGGGGGGGACTGTTCCCCCACCAGCCCCCCCGTCCTTCCTGACTCCCAAAGGCTCCCCCAGAGTTCTCATCACTGCTCCCCCCGTTTCACTGATCACCGTTAGTTACGCGTGCCTCTCTTTTTCCTGGAGGCGTCGCTGTGCGTTTTTGTGACCCTTGTGTACGACCTGGCCCGCGCTTCCTGTTCGGTTCTCGCCCCGCCCAAGTCGAGATTCACTGTCGCCGAGTGCCGTCGCTAACGTCTGCTGTGCCACCAACCACCTCCGTTAAAGGGCGTGGCGGACCTCCTGATATTTCCATTTCTTTCTCCCTTTGAGCCTTTTCCATTCTACTTCACCTGTTTCTGCTGTTTCTTCATGTCACCCCAGTCTACCTCAAACGTTGCAAATGTTACCTGTTGCTGTTGAGCTTCTCTGTTTGCCTCTGAGACCCTGAACCGATAACTGTGTTGATCACTGATTTGCCAAGAGATTGAAGATGGGGGGGGGACGAGGCGGGTAGATATTTGGAGACCGGGAAGTGTTTATCTTCAGCGTGTTACCCGCTGGCGGTCTTCAAGGGCAGCCTGACGCTACAGCTAATTGCGCAGTTTGCCGTCGTGCATCAGCCATCATAACGTTGTTTGTGTTTTTGCTGTAATTGTGTGTTTTTTTGTTTTTTTGGTCCATGACTTACCCGTGTATATCCATTTCCGTGCGAGTGTGTGTGTGCGCGCGTGGCTGCTTTTCTCGTGCTGGGGTGAAACTGCTTCTGTCAGCTCTTTAAGCCAAACCGCTGATGTGACCTCATTTCCTGCTGGCTGCTTCCTTGGTGCCACAGAATTACGACCATCCAGTCCTTATTCACTTATGTTATACACCAGCGCCCCCTCCATCAATCACAGGCCACACATGGTACTGCAGCCGAATGGCCTCCAGGATACTCACAAACCTTCCGATGTTGGTCTGTTATGATGGCATCCCATGTGTTTCCCCTGTATTCATTAAAAGCAGGGGTTGGTGATTGCACTTGCCACTCCCATAATTACATACATTTTAAGGCACGGTGAAATGGTTCAGGTAACGTAAAGCAAGATGTGTAGAATGTAGAAAAGACAATGGAGCTATACTTTTTTTAAGATTTCTAACAGTTCAGGACTGCTCATTAGTGAGAGACGTCCGGTGAAGGTGCACAAATGTGCTTTCTTGCAGTTAACTTGGCCAATCAGGCAGCCTCTGATGGCAAAAACCGAAATCAAGAGACATAAAGCCTCTAGAAAATGATTTGCTACCCAAGGTTCATGACGCCAATTTTTTGTTTTTGTTTTAAAGTACTCATAAACAGCAACACTAACATCAATTTAGAAGGATGTATGGGTTTTGGGGATCCTTTTGGGATCCTTTTTTCCCTCCAACAAAACAATTGGGGTAGGAGACTGGGCCTTTGGCCACACCCCTCTGCCTACACCATAACCTCGCCGCCGCTGTAATGTACAGGGGAAACGCTGGGGAAACATAACTAGGGTGGTTTTATGGAGTCTGTTAGAGGATCACAAAATAGTCCGAAGTCTCAGAACTGTTTCCTAATGTGAGTGTAAATGGCAAGTCCAGGTGTCCTCTCCTGCTCTACTGACTGTCGTGTCTGTGGCTGTTGTGTCTGTGCTCGGCATCAGGCCAAGGAACTGCCCACCTACAAGGACAACGACTTCATCAATGACGGGCAGAAGATCTACATCGACGACAACAACAAAAAAGTGTTCCTGGAGAAACTGCGCAAAGACGTGGAGGTGTGTTTGTGTGTGTGTGTGTGTGGTGCATGTGTATAAATACTGGATGAATCCTAGTCTAACTCTGGCCTCCATTATTGACGAGTCTCCTCCCTCTCGCTCCAGTTCCTGGCCCAGCTGAAGCTGATGGACTACAGTCTGCTGGTGGGCATCCATGACGTGGAGCGGGCGGAGCAGGAGGAGGTGGAGAGCGAGGACAACGAGGGGGACGACGAGGGGGAGAGCGACGGGGGGATAGGCACCCCTCCCGACTCCCCCAGTAACACCCTGGACAGCACCAAGCCCCTGTCCCCGGGGGAGTTTGACCCCAACATGGATGTATACGCCATCAGGAGCCACGATGGTGGGTGACGTTCAAACGAGTTTCAAGGGGGAGGGGGGGGGGCATTAAATCCTCCCTCGACTGGGGGGGGGGACAACACGTGGTTTCGGGGTTACGGTTCGCTTGGATGAACGTTACTGGGGCAACGTTTTTTTTCTCTCATGAATAAATCTGAAAGGTCGGGTTTTTGCGGGAGATTGTGTGCTAACTGTCCAGAGTTGCCCGTTACAGACAAATGGTGGATTGGTTTTAATTCTAGTACGTGAGGGTTTCTAGGCTGGCCTGACCAATTAAGGCTTGAGCAATATTACAGGCCCTGGAGAAAACACTATTAGTCTGATGGTTGTAACGCTAACTGTGTGTGTGTGTCTAGGTGCTCCTAGGAAGGAGGTGTACTTCATGGCCATAATTGACATCCTGCAACACTATGATGCCAAGAAGAAAGCAGCTCACGCTGCCAAGACTGTCAAACATGGGGTGTGTGTTCCTAATTACGCATGACGTGTGTGTATGCGTGTTTCATGCACTGACCAGCCACTGCACTCTGTCTCCCCCTGCAGGCGGGAGCCGAGATCTCGACGGTAAACCCGGAGCAGTACTCCAAGAGGTTCTATGACTTCATCACCGCCATCCTCTCATAGCCCCCAGGAGCAGGGGACGAGGGGGCGGGTGAGGGCGGTGGGGGATGTCTTCGTCTCTCCATCGCCACGCGGGTGGTCTTCTCTCAGCAGCTAAAACCATCATTTGTTTACATTTACCTTATTGTCCTCAGTGGGTTTGTTGTCTGTTACGTGGGACCATGACATGTGACAGAAGAAGAACACGTGTTTTAGCTGGGATCTAGTCAGTACTTTTTTTTTTTTAATCGCTGGTTTACTGTGGGAATTTAGCTTTTCTTTTTCCTTTGTTTTTACTGCCTCTCAATGTGACGTCCTTGCCCAGTATTCTTGTTGTTTTGTTCTTGTTTTTGTTCTGTATTTCCCTTTTTTGGGGGGGGGGGGGCTAACAGGGCTCAATGATTGGATAGTAAACAGGAAGTGCACCTTGAGGCTTATCCAATCGCTCTTTAGGAAGTAGTCTTCCAATAGGTCATCAGCCAGATCATCAAATCCCTAGCCAAACGTATCTTCCTATTCGTCCCCTTAACCTTCACACTGTCCTTTAACCCTCTTCCTGGCAATGGATGGTCCTCCCCCATACGCACCTTTACTTGCTGTCTCTCACACACACTCACACACACACTCACTCTGTACATCCCTTTCCCTCCAGACACAACAAGTTTGGATGAGTTGTTTAGTGGGACCAAGAGCTAGTCGAGGAGCACAGCATGTTTGTGTTTGTGAGCAGTAGGCCCAGGACACGTTAAGCGAGCATGGAGCAAGTTGACCGGGAGAGGAGCATAGCAGAGAACCTCGAAGGGCATGAAGAAGTATTGGCCAGAGAGCAGACTACCTAGAACACGCAAGATCTAAAGGTTCTAACCGTTTCGTTCAGGTTCCGATTTGCTGGGCAGATGTTCCGTTTTGGCTTTGGAGACTTGTGACCCACCTGGTCCTGGGAGAGTACCAGGAAGTGACATTGGGATCCTGGTGGGACGTTGCGGGGCTTGTTTTGATACCCCGTTGAACCGCCTGCATTGGCACCCTCAACATATCGCTGCCCTTTCATGCTGTTAGAAGTAGGAGACCTTGTTCTGTTACATATACGCTGCAGCAAAAGCACAGTTTGGAGCCATATAGCATGGCCCTGGGATCTGTGAGGGGACTGGAAGTGTCTAGGCCGCTAAGGGCTGTAAGGACTCGGGGCAGAGGGGACTTCAGGTTGGTTCTGGTTGGGGTGGCAGAGACAGGAAGGCTTCATTCAGAGGAGGATGGTCGGAGCCCGCTGTCTGCATCCGATATCATACCAGCACACACCAGCCCGAACCACGGTCAAACCCAGAGCGCCGTCAACAGGTGCTTGAACCCGGTTCCGTGGAGAGGAACTGGGCATGCAGGATTTTACTTCCACCCAGCACCACCATGCCCGACATAGTTGGTTGTGATTCGAGGCAGTTTGAGTCTGGTGTTTTGGAGTCGGGAGGGAACAAAAGCTTGCGAGTCCTAGTAGATCTTGTGTGCCGGGGGTTGGGAAAACCCTGAGGCAGTCAGATTTCCGGTTCATGCTTGAATTGGCTGTGTGTCTCTGATCTTCGTTCTGAACAGAGATGGAGGATGGAGGCGCTGGGTTGTATAGAATAAAACAAAAAAAGTTGCATTTTTGTTGTTTAAGTGTTGACGTCACGGCACCTTGTCATCCTCTCCTTTTAACATTGTCTGTCTGTTAATCAGACTGTTGTTGTTTTTTAAGTTAATCTCTGATTTGAATTCGGTGGGGTATGAATCGACATGGTCAATTTTTATATTTTGCACAAAAACTAAAAGGAACCAAATGTTATGCATACAACCCTGACTGATTGACGTGGTCTTTACAAGGGAAACGCAATATTGTTACATCTGTACCAGGGCTGCATACGGCTTGTGGCTCTATATAGCTCTGACTTGTACCAAGTGTCTGTGGCTGTGGTGTTGAGTGACGGCTAACCAACTAAAACCAGTGATGTTGTCCTCTACTATTCTAACCCTAGCAAAAAGCTTCCATATTGAGGTATGTTATGTTTTTTTTTGGACGCATAGATTATATTCACATATATTTTTGCATTGCATTGTGGTCATAAACTTTAACTGCATTTTAAAGCACCGCCCTTTGAGTGAATGAAAGTGTTGTGTCATATGAAGAATACTGCTTGGATTTGTTCAATGCTCACTGTACTGTAAAAAAAAAAAAAAATGCATGTTTCAGGAATACAGTTTCTTCCTCCTACTGTGTCTTGGCTGTTTAGATCCACCGTAACTTCACAAGTTTGTTTCTTGCCATGCTTTAAAGTGTTCTTTCATTGTATACACTGTTTAAGAGGTGTGCCTTTATATTCCAAATTATTTAATTTTGTATTTTTAATTATTATTTTTTACAAAGTTATAAGGTTATTATAATAATAGTGTGGTTATCTAAAAATGTATCACCACTTTTATTTTCAGTGTTTTCCCCTTCTTCCTGTGTAGTAGGTGTTTTTCAATCTATTGTTGTTATTTCAAAGTCCAAACTGACTTTTTGTCAGAAAAAGAAAACACAGAAATGTCCATCTTTGATGCGGAAGTGACGTGTTAGTTATTAGGCACAGATATAGATCACCCTCCCTAAATCCTAACCTTAATTATTGTTTGGGTGGGTGCGGACTGCAAATCTGACTGCATGTCGGTGTCCAGTGGCAACTTCTACCTACTCCCAGGTGTGGGGATGTTAACCCTTCGTTCGCCACTATTCCTTTTTCAGCGTGGGTGCGCGTGTGACTGTAGTGATAGTGTTCGTTTTGCTGGTTCTCAGAAGGCTTTCTTTCGAGTTCGAGCGTTTCTCCAATGACACGTCTACTCACACACTGCCCTGTTTCTGACGAGAGCTGTCACTCGATCGGGATTAGCCGAATCCGTGCGTTTTCCTCTAGGCGTTTTTTTCCTCATATCATTTTCGGTGAGGAATCCGATGTGATCGTTGAGTATGATGAGGGGCGTAACGTGCTGTCAAATCCACACCCTCAATTGAAGCTTCAAAGTAGATCGGTTATGGGTTAAGGTTGGTCTTAAGGTTTGGGTTCAAGTCAGAGATGAGTCATAAACCTGGTGATATGCCCTCTGAGCGGCCAGTCTGTATTGTAATGCAAGTTCCACCATTAACATTGAGGCACCCAATCGCTAAATTTCTGCTTAGAGAAACAAAATTTGTGACAAAACAAATCCAACCTGCGCTTGGTGTGAGCACACTTTCTGAAAACGCTGCATTCTAGGGTTTCGTTATGGCTGTGTGTAGGCTGGATTCATGCCGCAGACAGGAACCCTGACTATGATCAACAACCCCAAATGCCCCACCATACCAGTTCCATCAGTGGCTGATCCTTAAATGTTTCACCTTTGTGGTAAAACCTATTGTACCTCTACTAAATCCACCATATTGCCAAAGGCTACTTTTCCCATTTATGTGTATCCACATACAGTTTCAATGTGCACACATGAGCTTAAAATTGTTGTCTGGTGTATATGTATTCAATCTGTTTATTTTTTTTACGTGAAATGGGAGAACGCTTTGAGGGTTGTAGCGGGCCTCACACAGATGGTTGTTAGACCTTCACATCTGGTGGGAAAGGCCGGTGCCACGTTCATATATCGGGAATTAACTGTTTGGGAAATAACACCTGATGGTAGCTGGGGCTTGACGGCATCAGCAGGAGCTGAATTTTCTCTAACCCTTAATGGAATTAAAATCAGTAGTGCTCATGGAATCTTCTCCAATACAACCGAAGACGTACAAAATACGCATAGAGTTTTTTGGATTGAATATGCAAACAGACCAGAAGACAAGAGGTTTTTACGAGGTCCTTCATGCATGTTGTGTCAGGTCCAAAGTGACAAAGTCCTTGCATTTGCTTAAGCATTGTGTGTTGTTGTCGCAGATGGTCCGTGGGAGTGTAACCTCGTGTCTTGTGAGGGAGGATCACTCATGTTCTATGATGTTTATTGTTCAACACATGATGATAATAACACACTCTATTCCATAAGCATTCGCTCCAATACAATAAAGCACTTTGCTAAACTGAAGTCTGCTGTACATTGTTTATTAATATTGTTTACATTTCCAGTATTTTCACACATCACCGTCAGGAGGCACACACGCAACATGACCGGTCACAAACAATACACTGACTAACTCCAATCCCATTAATTTAATATTCCATCCTTTGTGGGTGGTGATGAAGTTGATACATTTGAGACTGGATGTATATATTTTCGTGTATGGAACGGCTTGATTTATTTCGATTTTTTTACTTCTCGAGGACTAACTCGTGTTTTGAACATTACTGTTCAGCCAATGTTTTCTACTCCAACGAATGATTTGAGCAGCGTTGGGTGTCATTACAGATGTTTTTTTTTACAGCCAGGTGTTTCCGGACAAAAAAATCCTGTTGAATATTGTTTAACTAGACTCGCAAACGTTGCTACGATTTGACTGATAAACGTGTATATACCAGTTGGTTATAGCATAGGGCCAAATCTAAAATATAATCCAATATCGTGTTTGGTTTTAGGGAGAGATTAAGGATCGAAATCCAAAATGCTAGCCGAAACTCCACGAAAGAGGTTTGGGGTTAGTTGTTAGCATCTCTAGTCCACGATTGCTTTTGGTAGCTGGATCGTCAAACATAATTGAATTTGGTTCGTACACGCACGTTTACTTACCTAGTGGGAAAACCTCTGTGGTTATATCAAGCAGCGGAGTGAAGTTTGGATGAAAGTCTGAGGTATTCACGAAAGACATCAACACGCATTTCAAATAGGCCTACCCTTTGTGTTACCTGTAATTGCTATCTGCCACAGTTTATCTCCAAGGCAACGTTGACCCTTTTAGAAAGACCATGGGTAAGCGTTTACTTTTTTGTTCCCCAAGATCTTTTTTTTAAACAACCGTAATTTTGATTATCCTACGAGTTCTTAACCATATTTTGGATTTTCGTTTTGGAAATGATTAAGATTAATTTATCTAAGTAGATTATGGCTATTCGGCAGTATCGCTTGTAAAAATAAAATATTTGGTTCACTTATGCCCTGACATTTATGCGCGAAGTTATATTCTTTGATACATTGTATCTGGCATTGTTTGTGGAATAAAGTTAGTAACTGCTGGGTTACAAATTGGATTACTCTTGTGCATATCTAGTTTCATGCCACAACATCGTATTGACTGCGGTTATTTTGTGAGCAGTTCATTAACATAAACCAATACGAAAGCGGTAAATGTAATTTGCGATAGATATTAAGAGCATCTGATTAATATCAACATTTTAAGTTATTTTCGAATGACTAAATAATTTAAATTTCCATTATATTTACTCATATTACACATGTAAATTGATGTCTTTCTTCATAAAATGCTAAAAAAAAAAGAGAGATTACGGAAGCCTGGTACTCACATCTCTATCCCGGTCGTTATGGTTAGCCTACTTTACATAATGCCAGTATAACGAGACTCTATCTACCCCGGTCCACCTTAAATAGTGTTTCCGGTATTCTTAACATCCCCTTTAAGAGAGCGTGTCACATATTTCTGTGGTCGGGAGGGGGCGCTCGTAGATGCTATTATCTACTCCAGGCCGAAGAACAGCATTTGGCAGTGTGCTATTAGCCTATTCCAAGTGAAAGCCTAGTTCTGTCTTCGCTATTAAAAACGAGCATTTTTAAATAATTACACCCCTTCTATAAAGATGCTCACTAAAGGAAACCAAGGAATAATATAACTGCAGACCGAGTCTAAATTATGGCATGTCTTATTACTTTAATAAGTAGCCTTCCCTGATTTGTCCACTTCGATGTTTTTTATTTTATTTATTTTATTATGCAATATCACATATAATTAAAAAATAAGCCCCCCACAGTCAGTGCCTATAAAAGATCTTCTTTCTGTCGGCAAAATGGAGCAGGCAGAATAGGTCTGCAGAGCAGCGGCTTTTCCATGTGCTTGACGCCACACACACCACACACACACCACACACACCACACCACCTAGCGCAACAGAGCGGTTTGGTTCTCCTTTCGTAGATAAATATTGTATCACGGTGTTATGTAAACCTTGTTTTGCCCGCGTTTAAGTGAAAATGCAAAACAGCTGATACGTTCCACCGAAATGCTCTCCTAATTTGGTGATTAAGACTTTTTGTACTTTATTTCGAATTAAAGAAAGATAGAATAAAATGTCATATGCCTAAATAACTCCATATTAAAATATGTCGTGAATATAACTTAGTTCAAGAGACGTTTTTACTTAATTTTTATTAACCGAATTGTTGCCACTGCCCATCGAATATTTATTGAGAATTCTTTTTTTTATGTCGCAGTCCAACATCATTTTCCTGTTTGATGAAATGTTTCATGATTAAGATTTGACAGATCAAATGACAGAGTATTTTTCAGAAAACAATTGCAGAAGGAATATAAATACCAGTATAATCTATCAAACAACAAAAGTTCTCGAACAAACAATGAACAGGCGAATGGAGTGAACAATTAATGATTAACTTTTTTCTTGAAATGTGTGGTTTTGGTATTGATAATAACACGGAAACCAGTTTTCCTCTCTTCTTATAATTTTTCAGGATTATTCATCAGACGCTAATCTTTTCCGAATATTCTTTTCTACACAACGCGTAGCCCCTCATTGAGTATTGGATTAGGATTAATCCAATTAGCAATGACAATTTAACATTTCTTGATGATTTAGGCCTACATCATTCCCCAAAATAACTAAAGACTTTGTGTTCATTCTTTTTAATACAATTCGAATATAATGTATTCTTTAGTGTATTCGTTATTAATTTGGTTGTTGTGTTTTAATGACACCTAAAAAAATCGGTTTCAATTGGTAGGTCAAACGAGGTTTCAGAGATACAGGTTTCAACAGAAAAAGAGTCCAACTTGTCTTCCCAGCATGTCATTTTGATATGCACACGGGACAATATTGAACCAATATACTCTATTTAGCCAATGTAAAACAATAGCTACAGTTAGGTTATTTTATATTCACAGACTACGCCTAGGATATACGATATTAAAATGCATTTCATTTAAAAATATAATTTAATGATTATGATATAGAGTTTATAATTTTGTATGGAATATTAGGCTTGTCTAACCACGTAACTTAAATTAGTGTATTGGACAAATAAACGACTAGTTAAGAACACATGCAGTTGAGTTTCCCAACGAGACACAGACACTAATTTAAGCATTGAGGTTTCCAACAAGCAATGTTTTGTAAACAAGGGCAATGTATATGTTTGGTTTATGAACCAAGTAGCCGTTAATCGCGTCACCTTATTGATTTGGCCTTTACCTGGACTTGACACCGTTTTACAGGTCTTATCGGTCAATATTTCAAAATGTTAACAAAACTGGGAAATGTCTATATTATATTTTTTAATTTAATTTTAAGACAGTTTGTTTGTCTGGTTCTCCGCTTGCTATTCAATGAATTTACGTCTAATTTCTCTACGGAGAGTTTCGGATCCAAAACCTGGCCCCATCGACCAACACCTCCAGAGAGTAGCCTGTGGAGTTTAACATATAGGTGACTATCAAATATTAAATAGGCCTTATGTTTACACGAGTGCTTGACTTACTTTCTACATGCTCAGCCTGCATGCATGTTGAAGATCGATTTCGTTAGTCAATGGTTATTAGCAGTCTATTTTAAAGGTCTAAATATGTCACGTACTGGGCCCCTGTATACTGTTTGACTACATTTGTTTATGCAACGTGACCCTCCTGGGGTTTGGGGTCCAGGTCGGATTACTCTCCAAACAAGCCCTGATCGAACAAAACCTAAGTTGCCTAACGGAGATCCACCGTTACGTGGAGCGTTTGCTCAAAACCCGCGTGAAGTGGAGTACCTAATATAAAGGTTTAAATATTACATTACTCCTGCTTGATTTTGTTAAGCGTCAACGAGGTGTATTGAATGGCCGTTGCTGCACAACACAGTCCCCACGTTCCCAGGGGTTACAAAGCGGCCTGAATCTCCAGCTTTTCCCCTTTTGTTCCAGGGCCTGAATACCCAATTTAAAGAAGGTATGCAAATGCTGTCTGAAACCTGGGCGGATCAGAGAGAACCAGACAGAAATTATGAAAACGGAACCATTTAAAATAAAGTGAAACGAGGATGCTTTTACTCTAATGTTTCATGTCAACCTGCTGCACTACTGTCCATGTGTGCTGCAGTAGAACCGTTTCTGTGGCACTTCCAGTGTTTTTACTGCAGGCTCATTATAAACATGATTTCTTTAATTAGGTTTCAGATATAGGCCTATTCATGGCTATTCATTGGGAATAAACAAGAAAGAAACAATCCCAAAATCACAATTAGAGGATTGTGACCAGGTTCAGTCCATACAAACGGTAGATTTAGACACATATTAGAACTAGATGATTTGTTGCAAATACATTCATAATTAATTATGGGCTAGTAGAATGTTTGGCTCATATTTAGACAATTGCACCTACAGTGTATTCCTTGTTGTGTTCATTCGCCCCGCGCATGCTGATTCTGATCCAATGGTACGAGGGGCCAAAGGTCAGGGCTGGACGCGATTGTAGTAAGATCCCCTTAGGCGGGCACGCGGGCGCAGACACGTCTAAAAACTCAACAAACAATGGCATATTTAAATGAGAGCAAGTCTTATTTTCTACAAGGCAGAATAGTTTGAAATTATTCTATATAACTTGTTTGTAATAAAGTATATTAGCCAATATATATATATATGTATATACAACAAGACGATTTACATCTTCAGAGGATTGTGATGGTAATGTTCTCTGTTGCTGTTTTTTCTGCCTAAATGAACAAACAAGAATGTATGTATATGTACATTCTAAGTAATAATGTGTAGTAGTTGTGGGGAATTGTAATAACAGATACAACTGAAATAACAGATACAACTGAAATAACAGATACAATTAGCGTGTACTATAGCTCAAGATAGGCAATCGTCCACAATTAAGACATCTGTCTTAAATTATTCCAAACACCTCGACAGTTTGATTCCCATTCTGCGTCTGTTTCTGTCTGTACAATAATCTTTTTCACCTATATTCTAAACCTCTTTCTTTACAATAACCTTTTTCATTTATATTCCATACCTCTGTCTGTTCTCTATTCTTTTTCCTAATCTGTTATGATGATTTTAGTTTATAGCCTACCTTTTACATTTTACTGTTGCTGAAAATGCTATTTGGGTAAATACAAGAATGAATGCATTTACAATATCCTAAATAAATCCGGACATTTATTAGTTTCATAATAGAGTTTTGCATTGATTTATTGTTTCTGCTTAACTCGAATAAATTGGAATAATCGCCGGTGTAGGACATACATAAATATGTCCTCGATATAAAGTAATCCCAAATAATTGAACTGCTGAAAGTTCGAAAAGGCCAGTCCTTCATAACTCGGTCAATGAAACATTTTCTGATGCCATTTAAAACATTCAAAATATTCGACGATATAATTTTGACTTTTGCAAAGTAAGAGCCTTAAACAGTTAGTCAAAACATAATATGAATTATATATCATGAGAAATTTAATTGGTAGGGTACAGTTTGTGCCTATTAAAAAGGTCGTTGATAAAACCTGAGTCCTGTGTGTTGAGGTCGCTTCCGCTACGGTGTCAATCCGACTTCAGAAACCGCAATGTGGTGAATGTGTGAAGATCGGCTTATGAACTTATTATCAGTTAACCATTTGAATTATGGTTCTGTAAATGATAAAGTGGCTCATGTGTTCTGTATTAATCACCAATACAAATAACGCCGTTGTATATGCATGGGCTAAATAACATATATTTATATAAACAATTACAAGTTTGAATTAATTAAAAACGATGTTTCATTCAGGTTTTCCAAGCTGTGACTCCTGATACAACACATGTGCAGGCTACATTTTTGAGAGGAAAGGATGGTCTAGTATTTGAATGGGTTTGAATCAGGCCTACTACCACGTATTTCTAACACCGTTCACCGTTATATAACATAACGGAGTGGGACAACACCTCTCATTGAAATTATAAATTATAAGGTAAATCTTGACATACAGCTATATAATGCTGACATAGGATTTCTCAACACACAGGATTTACAGTGTACAGTGTATCACCACGGAAATCGCCCTCAGCAGTTTAACGAGCCGAAGTGAAATCCAGATTTTGTACTAAATCATAATATGATATGATAGGTTCGGTGTTAAATATTTAACCTCAAACGTCCATGTCCTACTCAAACATTTGTACAAAGCAGTTACATACATACCATACAATTGGTTGTGAAAATTACAGTGTTGACTTATTTTAGCCCGGAATACGTTTTTTCAACATAATAAGGAGTCAATGAGCTCTACTGTCGGAATTAAATCAGCGTGTAAAATGATGCTGTCATTGCAGTGTAAATTCAACTATATTCAATGCAATGACAAAAGCGGCAAATCTCAGCTGTGGTTGTGGATGATCATTGTTTCCACTTGCTTGTCAACGCAAACCACGCACATCCTCAAATAATCCGTTAAGTAACGTCTGCAACGTGTTCTTTGTGACTGTTACTTAATTATAGAGCAATACGTGAAATTAAAGTTTGACGTGTACAAACACTCGCGAGACAGCATTTCCGGGTCCTTCAGACAACCCGGAAGATTGCTGTTTGGTAGAATTTGCAATGTGTGTTGCAAGGTGAAGTGGGTTTGCAAAACCGAAAGACTGCTTTAAGTGGGGCTTCAAAACAAAATTTCCGTGGCTACAAAGTGACCAAATCAAAACGTGGTTATTTTGGTTTTTTTCATGTCAACAACCTGCATTGTAGAACATTTGATATACAAATGCCACTCTGCTGACCGACCCTCTCAACCTAGACGAGAGTCTTTCCTAGCCACCGTGCTTCAATCCTGTTGTTGCGTGCTTACTGGGGTTTTAGGCTGTGTGTTTGTAAAAGCACTTTGTGACAACTGCTGTTGTAAAAAGGGCTTTATAAATAAATGTGAAATGTCATATAGAATGAATGACTTCACTGGTAAGCATGTCACGTGTGTTGTTAACGTTGTGTAAATTGATTAATTTATTAAAGGCAAGGTGAGGAACAGGTGAATGTGAATTAATATTGAAATGTTCAATATTGGATTTACATCATGTGAAATTGGGTGTATTTGCATACACTTACACTAAGTTAAGCAATTGGGTGACACTGTTTTGCAGTGGAGCTTCCTGGATGACAACAGAGAAAAAGGTAGACTTGGACTAATTGTTATCTAAAACAGTGTTGGATAAATCTCTACAGGAGTTAAATTAACATAATATTTTTACTGTGTATCGACTTAAAATTTCACGTACGTGTATTTTCAAGGTCATGTTCTTCATAATTTTGATGTTAGTATAATAGTTTTACAGGGGCATTTCTGTAGTAACCAGTGCATAATTAAGCCTATACAAAAATAATACTGTTTCAATAATGAATAAAGGCCACTCTGCTGTTCATTCTTGCTATGTTTTCGACATGTTGCTTGTTCTCCTGGCTTAAGAAGCTTTGAAATCGCGTTGAGCTCCATGACGAGGCGCGAGCCCTCTGCGGCACGGTTTTCCCCAACACCCACCACCAGCCCCATATGCAGCTCCGCTCGCTCGCCTTCACGAAAAGCCACTGGCCTCTTCCTGCAACCTGTCGAAGCTAAAAGAAATGTTCTCGAAGGCATAAGGTCAATTTGAAAACATCACTATTTTCTCAGATCACGTGTTGCTTAGCCCGTACAAACGGTGTGGAAAACGATGTCTTCGTAACCCATGAATAGGCCCAATAAGTTAGCTTCATGAATCCACTGGCTGCCCACAGCGAACCACCGGTTCAACTTTACAACAAAGGTCTTTTGTGTGGTTGGACGCTTGTATCCATGCGTTGTTATATAATTTGGCCCATGTTATATAACTTGGACGGCCCGTTCGGACTAAATAGCTTAACTAGTCATAAAACCTTAGTTTAAATCACATTGAGACCTAACGGTTACTGTAGGCCAGCGTAACAGAGTAAACGGTACATTTTAAAATGTTATAACTAATTCATATTAAATCAGAAAATTAAATATTGTTATTTGAATAATTTGGTTAAATTAAATGTTTCCCCGCTTTTAACAGATATTACCAGTTAAATCTCTTAAAAAATATATAATTGACTTAGCTACTTTCTATGAAGAAAAACATTTTGTTGGTGGTAAAGATTAGGCCTATACTGACGCATAATACATGTTTTGACCTTTAATCAAGCCTATCACAAACCTATTGTAGATTTATTTGACTGAACGGCCTGAAACACCACAGTGAAACGGGGCGATAAAGGTTCACGGCGAGAGGTTGATTGGATCAGTGGATTGGACTCAGCCTATATGCTTACATCCCCCGGAAATCATCGTCTGGCTCTCTTCTCACTTTATTTCATTTATCTGTTTTTCTCCCTGGATTTGCAAAATATTAGCGATTTTACACTACGATGTTTTTTTAAGATAACGAGACTTGTAGCTAGATTTGCTGGAATAGGCCTAGGCATATATATATTTTTATATTTTATACTGGTAAAAATGCACATTTTCGCGTAACCCCGAAGTAGATTGTGAACCTTTTTCTAACCTACTCCTTGCGGTTAACAGAGGTCTGAACGCTGAATGATTGGCTAATGTGAATTTCAGATATGTGAGTGGTAACCCTGGAGCGAAGGACATTCCTGTTGACAAGTAACATAGATATGTATTAAGGGGAGGCTATGAGCTTATTTACACTACTACATTGTATGGTGACAACAATTGAATTTAAAGAACATTAACATAATATGTAAATACTATTTTATATTCACAATAGCAGATGGCAAAAGACTGGTGGTTTAACATGGCATGGGATGAGTGCTGTTGCTGTTCGTAGTAATGTTCGTAGAATGTTTTGGTGCTCACTGTGAGAGTTTTTTAGTTGCTTCTCAACTGCAATGTATTTGATGATTTAGTATAAGGAGCCCGTTTGACCTACAAAAAAAGACTTCAGTTTCAACGTCACTGCACAATCCACTCGAACACACATTCAGCAATACATCCTATTCATCACGCGAGAGGAGTTGTCTTATCTGTCGGTAACGTGTCCTATCTCTGAGCCTGTATAGACTACAATTGTTTAGAATAAAATGTATTTAGATAGAATGTACATAATATATAAACAATATTTTCTATTCGCACCATAAAATGAGAAACGCTTGCTGCAAGACTTATAAACACATGCGCGCGACCTGTTTCAGATAGACTGACGTTACTACGCTTCTCACCTGGTAACTAACAGGTTTGACGGACAGTGCCGTGCTAGGTACCCGGTACCCAACATTGTCAACCAGTTCATGTAAGCCGAACTGGCTAGTGGTCTTGCCAATGGCTGCACGCGCAAGTGTGGAGCCTCTCGGACTACCTCGGGCAGTATCGACTCTTGATCAGCTGCTTCACTGCAGCAGCTGACAGTGAGATAATTCTTGAAAACTCATGTAAGCTAAGTCAGTGACAGGTAGTTAGCTAGCTCTAATGCGGGCCTAACGTATTCAAAGTCACGCGCAACATTCGGTGCACTGGCGAATTCAATGTTATGTGTGCCGCCCTGCTTATACCCAATCCGTACCCAATTTACTCTGTTTATTATCATGTTGGACTGGCTGGCTCGGATACACTGTTAGCATACTACTTACCATGACTGAAGGAATTCAGTCCGTTGGTCCAGTAAAACACCAGCTATGGGACCGGTTTGGTTGTCTATTGTCTTATGCTGTTACATTTCAAATTCGCTTTGAACTGAACATGCGAGGTAGCTACGCCGAAAATCAACGGATACTAGTGTGACAGGGCTATGCGTTTCCTGCGCGTGTTTTCACTTTTTCTGAGAATTGTGACTGCTTGGTGTGTAGGGCTTTGGAGGGGCATAATGGCGGGCATAATGTAATGTATAACTAGCAATAGTTATTGACTTGTTTAAAAAGCGCAAATGGCCTACATGTTCTAATTGCAAGTATACAAACAAAACTGTATTTCAATGGTATGTAAATGTTTTTTTCAAACAAATTGTTGTCAGCTCTGAATAGGCCCTAAGACTATATGTGCCAGCCTGCCTCTGTGGTTGTACTTACGTTGTTTCAGTTCAAATAGGCGGTAATGTGTTGTACTGCGTGTGGATTTTATTACTCTGTGGTAATTCAGGTGATTATTGGACTGTTTGAAATAAGTGGGAATGAATTTGGGGCATATTTCTAATTCACAATAAACCACACAAACACATTTTTCCCACTAAATATGCAAGGGCTGTGTGTGTGTGTGTGTGTTTGGGTTGGGTGTCACACTCCACTTAAACCAACACAAGAACTATCTTAAACTGAACTGATCAAAATACTAAAACCGTAATAGAAAAACAGAAGATCAGCCTGCTTGAAATGTTTTGTTTTAATCACGCTGACCAAACTTTACAAGAGATACGCCACCCTTGTTTCCCCCCCCCCCCTTTTGGCCTCCACTACATTCCTGCTTCGCATGTGATTGCGGGGATGTGCTGTTATGATCACACCTTTGTCATGACTGTTAAATGTGCTCTTCTGCTAATGGAGACCGGACCGTGCGTGTTTACAGAAGTCAGCGTTGTAAAAACAGACGCCCGTCGGTTAAGTAAACAACACCATTGTCAGTGCGACAATAAAAGCTCTGGGTGTTTCACTTCTACGGTCTTTTAATTATACGGACTCAAGTGACAATGTTTGTTTAGTTCATTTCTGCTATGTGACGCTTCGTTAAGTAGCGATTTTTGCACCATGACGGTTTCAACAGGACTGAGCCGTATTCAAACCGTATTGCACCAGTCTCCTAGGTTTTGCACAATGTATGGAGTTTATATAGGTCAAAAAAGCACACACAAATACGCAATTCTATTTAGTGGAAGTAGCTTTTGTGTTACACGATAATCATCATCAGTTTTGGTTTAGCGAGGTGATTTTGTTGTCAAAACACATACACGGCAAACATTAATTGCCCTGCAGCTGTTATTACAATTATGTAACAAATAAGTAAAGTCGTGGATAGCAAGAGACTAGTGTCTAGTTTTCAGTATCTGTGCAACACTATCCACGCCTGGCATAATCCGTGGGGTTTTCTGCTATCTTCGGACCTACGGCTGTAGAATAATTAATATGAGTCCTTTTAATATTTTAAATGGCTATTGGTAATTGGTAATTTAGTTTACACTAAATAGGTCTTCATTTTGGATATTGTAACTTCGCCAGTCTGATCTCTGTTCTCAGTGTTTAGGATCAGTATTTATCATACCCCATGCGACCTATTAACAACACTAGCGACATTTGCCTATTTATTACACCCAGCGTGCAGGAATCCAAAGTGAAATTTATGAAATCCTACGGTAACCCGAACTTTCGCCGCAAACTCCCATTCATGTTAATGCAGGTTTCTAATTCTAGGTCGAGTTATTGTGTTTTTATTTATTTATTGGAAAGCTAAACTAAGAAGTGCAGCAGCCATTATTTTATATCTATATGATGACCCATCCTTAACGCAAGTTCCCCTAGCAATAACTGAACGTGATCAATTTGTATTTTGCTGACGCTAGCTCAATGACCACTATGTGTGTGTGTGTCATTAGCTTAATCAATTCCATTGTTTATATATTCATTTATATAAGTATTTTGAATTAGACATTTTTAATAATAAATGCCAATGACATGCAACTATATTTTCAATATTGTTTAATAGCCTGCAGTTAAGGTATTTAATTGTCTACTGACAGCCGGCGATCTGACAGCTTTTATCGGTCTGGTATTTAATTTTGTTTATAGATCAGAGCGTTGTGACGCACTGGCTAAATTCGTCGGAGTTTCAACAATAACTTCGTTCTAAACATCTACACAGCTCATTATATTGTACTGCAAAACTCTGCCACCACCCAATATTAAAATTCCAAAACCCTCAGAAAAGGGCAAGAGGTTTTTGTTAAACCAGCTTGTGGTTAAACTCGTCGGTTTATATCTTTTGTTGTCCTTCCGTTAGTTAGTCTGTTGGCTCACAATCTGCGCCAGTGTTCCCTCCCAGAACGCTGTACTCTCAATTGTCGTCTTGGGGTGTAGTCTCAGTAAGCGACTCAGGATTGCTAGCCCATTAAGAAAAAATATTTGAAAGATGCCTTTTCAACAAGAAAGGGATATTGTCAACGTTCCGTTCTGCTAAGGACCTCCATCCGTATTGGCTACCTCGGGGACTCAAGGCAAACGGGCCTGGCCAGCCCTCTAACCGGGTGTCCTTCCAAGTGGGAATCCAAAACACAAAAACATAGACCATATTGACTGAAGTAGATGTGGATTGATACAGGCTACGAGTACATCATGTATTTGGTTAGGTGCCAACGGTGAAGTGTTTATGCCACTCATAAACCATGCATATGAACATGTGCAACCTGGTAATGTGTCGTATATATAACCAAATACAAGTATGTTAATAATTACAATAAACGGTATATCAAACATGGCAGTCCAGGGTGGGCAAGTCTAGCAGGATAATCCAATATGTAAAACAGTTCCCTTGTGCGAGTAGACTCTAACCAGAAAATAAACGTTGATTACGCAATTTCAATGAACCAATGGACATTATTCACTATCAACTAGCAGTGTCCACTATCAACGACAATGAAGTGTGTGATGGTTGAACTCACAACATGGAGAAGGCACTGTAACCCACACTCAGACGTCTTTAATGAATACTTCATAACTCAGAAGAAAGGGAAAGTGCTTCAGAAATCCACCATTCAAGTTTTTCATTTCGAGTGCATTGTACTACACAACAATGATATACAAAAAAAACAAGTTATTCAAAAAAATAAATATTCAGTATTTATATAAACAACCAGTGACTTCCAATTTCATTAAAAAAAAACCTGACCCCAAGTGTATCAAAATGCTACGGGAAGTGTGGAGCGAGAGGGACAGAGAGAGGTGGATCCCATCCTGAGCCGCGACGTCACGTAGTTGTTTACATAGATAGCGTCACTGTCAGAGCTCTACAGTCTTTGCCGAGTCGTTCCCCCCTTAAACGCGTCGATCCCCATCTTCTTGCCTGGGTGATGCTTGCTGTGATCGGCGTGAGAATTGACGAGTACCTACTGGGAAACGTGCGTGTGTGTACCCATTCTGAAATCCGCGCTGTATATTCCTACTCTGGCCCAACACACTTTGACACGGGGATTACGGGGTGAAGGCTTCCCTCGTGCAACACATGAATTCCCCCTCCCTTCCCCCAAACTCCCTCTAGGTTGGAGAGATCACGTCATTTCAAAGTAGAGGGGGGGGGGGGTGTTTTGAGTAAGCTTCTCATAGCGTAATAGTGCGAACTACAGAAAGGTTGTACAGGCGGTGGAGCATTGCTGCAGTTCAGACACATATCCATCTTAGCCCCAAAACTAATGAGAGTTGCATGAGAACACATTTGATCTCAATCACGAAAAACAATCACATATGGAGTTTCGCCTCAGCCACGCTACTGATATTGTGAGAATCCTGAAATCACGAGACATGAATATGTTCAACTTAACGACTTCGCAAAATGTGCATTTAACGTCGGTGAAAATATATTTAGGTGTCCGTATCATTTAAATTGGGAAATTACTGATGTTCTCAATGATCAACATCAGTTTTCTAAACATACTTCTCCATACAAAAGCGTTTCCAAGCTACATTCACCGTGCGTGCTTAAGAAAAGGCTAAATTAATGTTAAATTAATTCAAAATATTTCTGTCACTTTCTGTCTCAAGAAAAAAGTCTGCTCATAGGCTATCTGCTGAAAAAAACGCGTCCATTTGTATAAAACACGAATCATTGTAGAGTTGCAATGCTATCACAACAAAGGGACAAAATCAGCTTTGTGTTCGGGCCTCCGTCGACCACATTTTGGAATGCAGGTAGGGCCTGCTTGCATTGTCATCATCGATACACGTTATATAAGTAATTTTAACTGGCCGGAGATTCTGGTCAATCGTCGCATTATGTAAACAGATAATGGCACATACCAATCGAGCTAATATTTAACTATTCCCCAGCAACGTGTTGTGCTAGGCATTTTATTCATTCTTGCTGATACGTGGGTACAATTAACGACGGAGAAAAACAATCCAATCTCCTGTTGACTGCGGACCGACCATCAAAGAACAACAAATGGATACATTTTATGTCAAATATTTACCTGGACGTTAGCTTTTAGTAGATATTTAATCTTCTATTACTTTTATTTTAAAAACCTCTCTCACACACACACACACACACACAACCTCTTTCATTTTGCAGGCGAAGGTACGATACTCAAGATGAGTGTGTCAAAGTGCAAAGCATGAAGGCCTATCATTTGTGCTTCCACGTTTCCCCCAGCATTACGTTGGTGTGTTATAAGACATCACTTTGGTGTGTTCCTGTTTAACTATGAAGCAAACCCAAACTGGAATATTTCACGCCAGTCTCGGACAGGAGTGTAATTTTCACAGTTTTTCCTCATAAATGTGTCCATGTACATTACACATGTTTCCAATGACAGATAAACGTATAGGCCTAATAGGAAAATGACCCACCAAACGCCAAAATAACACAAAAGGTCAAGGATTCCCAGGATGTGTGATTTTTCACGAAAAGGCGTGATCTGTGTCAGGTCTGGGCCGACTAGAGGCCTGTAGTGTGTTGTGGCCAAAATGGGCGCTGGTAGCTATCCGAATAGTCAAACATATCCTTTTCCAGGAAATACCCACAGAAATACAAACAAGAATTAAACCAGATCGTAACCTCTCAGAAAAACCGCAAGCACCAACCAGGTTAGAGTAAGTGTAAATTCCCTCACAGATAATTTAGACAAACATTATCATACATTATTTTTACTATTTTTTTCTCCTCACATTTCAACATTTCTGGTCCGATAATAACTATTTTCCTTAGCCTACTGTGAGATATTAATTTACATTTTCAATCAAATAATTTTTCTAACCTCCAAATAAATGGATAGAATCGACCCAAACTCTGTAAAGCATACAATTAAACGATACATGATGGTTTGTTTACGTTTTCCAAATCGTATAGGAAAAAACAACAACCACAACTATAATTATACGGTTGACAAGACAACAGTTCCAACCAAGTTACCAATGGAAACCCCTGAATCTCTTTACTGATTCCAACTTAACCCACAGCTGAAATGAGAATATAATGCAGTGAAAACCAAACAGGAGTGTTGTGATTTTTTCATCAGAGGGAAAATCTCCCCCTCTTTTTCTCTCGCCACAAAGGCAGCAGGCCTGGCTACCGCACAAGTAAATGTTTACTTCACAATCCAACAGGTCGAGATTCAAGGCGAAGAAAAAACAATAGATCCCAGACGAAGTCAATTAAGCACACTTCGCCAAACCGCGTGGACTATTGCTCGTAGTGAACATCTTATTTAGAGTTAGTTTGTCAGAATAGAGTCACGAGGAGGGAATACCCAGCTCATGGAGAGTACGCGCGTTATGGGAAATTGCCCAGTAATAGCACTGATATATATATACCTCCACAACTGCAAGGAAAGTTATAAATCCACATCATCACTTGAAGGTAGAAATGCAAAAAGAAGACGTAAAGAAGCAAGTCATTAGAGCCTCCCATCCACTTTGTGTGTAGTCACAGGTAGGTTTTCATCCAGGGTTTTTCCGCTGTTGTTTTTATCAAAGAAAAACGCGTTAACATTTCCTGATTCTCTGAGCGGTTGGGGGAGGGACAGGCACACCGCCAGGCTGCCACCGCCACACCGGGTGAGAGCAAGGGGGAGGCCGGGGTCCCCCCAGAGAGTTCAGAGAGTAAGCAGGGCTTAAATCCCCGTCGCTGCCCACAACCAAGGACGGAGGAGCGGGGAAATTCGCAATGAAGCTGAAAGGCCTCTTCAGCGAGGCTGTTCCATTGCTAGACGTGCGTTTTCTTTTACTCGCCCCCGATATATCCTCAGTATTTCCCTCACAAATCTCGGCTTTGCCAGCGGGACGAGTAGATAAAGTCCTGTCAACTTTGGACACGTTCTGTTTCGGCAGCGCCCTCGAAATTACAGGCTTCTTTCCTAGCACCAGAGTCTTGTCGTTTTTCCTGACCTTAGCTCCGTTTTTGTACTCCCCCTCGTCTGTGTCTTGAGTGCTCCCGCATTCCTGCAAGCCGGAGGAGGACTTAGGAACCCTGGCAGAACTTTCAATGGCTTTGGTCTTGTTGAAACAACCAGCAACGTGTTTGATGTCGCCGCCAGAGTATTGGCTCTTGTTGATAACCGCCTCATCTTCTTTGCAGTGGAACCCGGAAGGCTGGCTGTAGTATTCGAATTCATCATAGCTTTCCTCAACTTTAATTTTTACATTCTGTAGGTTGAAGGGGTGAGTTTTGATTGGTCTGCCGCTGCCAGGAACGAGAGCCGCAGCTACTGAGCTTTCCTCGGGCTCGGTCTTAACAGTTTTGAGCGGAGAGGGCAGTTTCTGGCTGGGGCTGATTCTCACTTCTCTCTTTAGATTTGAAGCTAATGAAATCTGGTTGTTGTCTATAGGCTTGGGGTGCTTTGTGTCTTTGTCCTGGGCGCAGTGTGAGCTCAGGGCTGAGGGGCATTTGTTTGCGTGCCCGGGTGTCCTGTGTTGAGATACCGCTTTGTTTCCGTTGCGGTTAGGTGAGGGGCTCAGTGCACGAACTGTTCTAGACACAGACTCGGCTCTCTTTACCTCTCTTTGGGTCTGGGTCGGGGTCTCGAGCACACTCCTGTCTCTTTTCTCCATGAAAATGCTCCCCCAGGCGACATTCGGTTTGGGTGTATCCGCGTTCTGCTTGGCCTCCCAGGCCGCAACGTCATACTTCTGTTGTTTCCTCGGACTTTCACAGTCCACCTGGCAGGTTACACCCTGGACCATCGACCTAGATGGGTGGTGCTGGTGGCTGTAGTGGAAGGTGGGCTGCAGTAGTAAAGGTGCTTTGGTGTGCGGGAGAGTTCTATTGTTTGACAGGGTTCTAGTGTTGGAGACAGCATTGGGGAGAGTTTTAGCATTCGTTCTAGTGGTGATACTTTTTGGGGTGTTGAGAGAGGAGAACAGGGCCCTCCTAAAACGGATAGACTGGACAGATACCTGGCTGGATACAGAGCTGGTGTCAGACTGAGATGAACTCTCCTCGTCAGAACTGACCTCGGAACTCTCCTCTTCCTCCTCGTCAGAGGTCCCAGAGTTGCTACTGGTGGATAAGCTGGAGCCGAAGTCTGAGTCGTTGTGGAGCCGCTCCGAGTAGCAACTAGACTCGGTGTCACTGCTGTACGTCTCTGGAACCCCCACATGTTGCTGCGGGAGAGGGTGATGGTGAGCTCGGTGGTCGAGGTAAAACTCAGGACCAATGTGAAAATCGCCGAGAGTGGTCCCGTTCTGGTGGCGGTTTGCCTTTGGCTTGCTGCAGCACTTCGGCTGCACGAGGAGCACCGGGTGGTGCGTGTGTGAGAGAGTGTGTGAGAGTGTGTGTCTGCTCCACGACCGCCTAGCGCTGCTGTCCCTATCCCTGCCGCCCCCCTCGCGCCTCCTCTTCCTTTTGTGAAGTAGGTCGCCGGCTGCAGAGAGCCTGGACTGAGCAGCAATGGCGGACTGAAACAACACCGGCTGCCGCCTAACTACGCTCCGGAAAAACGATTGTCTCTGGGTGAACGCGACGCACTTGCCCGGTATTTGAGCTGTTTCGTAGTTTTTAAAGGGTTTAGATGTCGACTTGGTGACAGAGGAGTTCCTCTGACCCGGGGATTTTTTGTAAATTTGAGGTAGAGTAGAGTCGGGCTGTGAGGTTGGCTGCGCTTTGCTACCGGGTTTGTTTTTGAGAGCCTGTGGAACGCTGTGCAAACTTAACCAAACTTTCTCCGTCCACAACCCAGGCGGCTGTGTGTCCGCGTGGAGCTTGCCCTCGCCAACATCCTCCTCTAGACTTGCCTTCCTTGCTTTTCTTTTGTTGGATTTTAGCACACGCTCTGTTTTGCAGGAGAAATAGAGCGACTCCACGTCCTCCCGTGATATCAGAGTACATTTAGCCGCGTGGAAGGCGATAGAGTGTATTGCTTTGAGCTTTCTCAACTCCTCCAAATCACACTGGTGTTTTTTAACGTTCAGATGGTCCATGCGTTTGTGCACCGTGGTCCGGGGAATATTTTTCAGCAGGTCGGTGAAGACCTGGGAGAGGGCGAACATTTGTTTTCCTTTTATCAGCAGGTATCCCAGCCTCACTCCCTGCATCTCCTCAAACCCACACTCCAGGTCTCCCATGTTGCGTTTCCCTGTCTATTGTAATAAATCCAAGCATTCAGCTCGGCCAATTGTCCTCACGCGGCCACAAAAAAAGAGAAAAGGAATAAACTCCCTGTTCTTCTGGGCTCAAGGCATTCTGACGCACCGGCCGCTGTGCACGCGTCCTAGTACCTCCACCGAGCGTCATGGACGGGCAAACTTTGAGACGCGGAGTTAAATGGTGTGGTGTCGGATATGTTCAGAGCATCAGTCCCCGGGCCCTGCCCCGAACCAAGCATGGTGGAGGAATGCGAGGGGTTGTGTCGCCGGCCACGCTGTCCCCTACCTGCCTCTCCTCCTCTCCGGCTCACTCACTCTGGCCGAAAGCACGGTAGGAAGGTGCTCACCACTGCCCCAACGAGAGGATAAAAAAAGAGGAGAGAGAGAGAGGGGTAGGGTGAGAGCTACATGGAGTGGGAGGGAGAGAGAGGGGGAGGGAGGGAGAATAAGAGCCAAAATGCAGCTGCTATCCGGGCTGCGGGGTTAGCCACAAATAAAATGACAGAGGGGAAGTGCGCGAGCCAGGAGACACCTTCATCAATTAATGCCCTCAGACTCGAAGCTTATTGGACGCTGCTGACAGGTGATGCAATAAAAATGGATATGCCACCCCCCCCCCCCCCCCCCCCCC
>JACXGK010006989.1:14653-26940 GCA_016801125.1 Novumbra hubbsi | reverse complement strand
CCGCCCCCTGCGGAGCCACCGTCGCTGCCGCCCCCTCCGGAGCCCCCGCCGGAGCCGCCGCCGCGGCCGCCCCCTGCGGAACCTCCGCCGTTGCCCGCCCTCCCCCCCTTGTTTGACTCTTGCGGCCTGGAGGCCGCGCTTTGGGGTGGGCTCTGTCATGCCCTGGCTGCGAGCCCCTGGCCATTTCAGGGCAATACTTTTTGTGAGGCCTCTAGCCCTCTTCATGCCATTGTGGGCTCCCCAGTCAGAGCAGCTGCATTCAGTTGACTCTGATTGGGGAGCCTACTTAGGTTCATTTTCTAGCCACACCCGGTGTGGTTTATTGTTTGTGCTTGTCTCAACAGCGCACGGTTTGTCTCTGTTTATTCATTTTCAAGTGGATACTCTACACGTTATTTGTATATCGTTTTATGTTAGTTAGTCCTTTCATTTTACGTGTACAGTTCGTGTTAGTTTGTATTTGTCTTGTTGTTAAGGATTAAACCCATTTTCATTTAAAAATGTCTGCGAATGGTTCCGCCACACTACAACACCGTGACAATATTCTAGATACATTACACATAAAGTGAAACATTTCAACCATTTTATGTTTCATTCTTGATGATTTCTCCTTAGAGCTCATGGAA
The DNA here is from genome assembly GCA_016801125.1 of Novumbra hubbsi. Classification (NCBI taxonomy): domain Eukaryota; kingdom Metazoa; phylum Chordata; class Actinopteri; order Esociformes; family Umbridae; genus Novumbra; species Novumbra hubbsi. The sequence continues at coordinate 26,314 of JACXGK010006989.1, read as the reverse complement.
ATCAAAAATCCCTTGTCTCAAAATATTAAAATAAAACATTTAAAATTCAGAAATGTCGACCTAAGAAGATTAATTGACTGAAAAAAATAATTGATGTTTCACTGTGTAATGTTTTTAGAATATATAAATGTTTAAATGTTTTATTTAAATGACAGATTATATGAACATTAAAAGTTTTAGTAGCTCTGGACCGGTTTCTGTTTAAGGTGGTGTGATCACACTGGATGACCTAAAAAACTACAAGCCTTTTTTGGATGAGAATCCTCTCAATGCTAGTGTTGGGGAGTATAACATGTTCGTGCCCAACGCCCCGGCCAGTGGCCCTGTCCTGACCCTCATACTCAACATCCTGGCTGGTAAGCCTTCACAATGACTGTATTCAAACCCTGGCTCTTTGTTAAGGTGAGGAAAAGATTTCAAGTGACATTTGGACAGGCCATATGTCCATATAGTATGCAGTGAGGCAACCGCACTTGATGGATGTAATAAAGAATGATAAAAGATTTCTGACCCATCAAACCCGAGGCCCATGCTCCGTGGGCCTGGTGCTTTCACATAGGACAATTAGGTTGAATTGTTAATACACATAATGGCTGCACTGTTCTATCTCATCCCAACACTATATTCATCACATATCTTTCCTTACCACAGTCAGATAAATGTCCACCTCCTGGTCGTTGCGCTGCTGCCATCGACCGAACGGTAATTGGGGTGTAGAAACAGATATCCATAGCTCTGTCTCAACTCACACGTTTATGACCATGGTCTATTGGCTGTCTGGTCGGCGGGTTTCCTCCTCCAGACTTCTCACTCCGCTGGTCTCCAGTACAGTGGCTGTGAACTATGCCAGTGTCTGTCTCAGGGGGATGAGATGAAAAGTTGATTCCAGAGTAATTAACTGCCCGAACCCTCTCTTTCGGCGGTTCCTCTGCCTGGCCACCCACTCAACGGCCCCCTGCCTCCACCGCAAATACTAATCTGACCAATTTGGCTCTAATTGGACACAGACGAGTGGCGGGGAAATCACATAATACTGGCACACCAGAGCACGTTTTTTGACCTGATGCCTCACCATGACTTCTGCTACTGCCTGTCAGCTGAAAGTCATCAAACACTTACATTCTTCCCTGTTCTCTATCTTTGGTACCGTCGTCTCATGAATTGAAAGAGTTCTAACACTGATTGTGAGGCACTAGGAGAAACCCAACTTTTAGATGAGCAAACCCTTTCAAACGTTCACTTGCAAGTGTATATTTATTGTAAAGATTCTGGCGGTGGTTGAACAGGTAAACACCTCCTTTGCAGGATACAACCTCACCTCAGACAGTGTCTCCAGCACAGAGAAGAAGGTCCTCACATACCACCGTATAGTCGAGGCTTTCCGATTTGCTTTTGCTAAAAGAAGCATGCTGGGAGATCCAGAATTCGCCAACATTTCTGGTGTATGTTTTACTCCCCGCGCTATTGAATTGTAATAAAGCATGTCAATGATTTGCATTTACATCTATAATGTCACATGTTCAATCGTAAGAGTAATCATGGGGCGATTTTTACATGTGGCCTTCAGTCTTTGATATTGATATTGATAGCTAAAATTGTTTTCTGTTGCAACTGCATTATAAAAATGTGTTATATACACTCCAAACCAATTCACGTTAGATCAGAATCTCATTCTGGGTGTCTATGATGCACGGAATGTTTTTGTGAACCATCCACTGTCTCATACACACCTTTATTTTTATGTATTTACACATCCCTTTATCCCTGTATATTTATTTTAGTTGTTGATACATCTGCAGAATACATTAAATTGTCAGATATGATGACAGGTCCACTCCTGCTAGGTATTTGTTTGATTTGGCATGTTTAAAAATACACTTTGAGTCTTCATTTTTGCTGATATTAAGTATGTTATTGTGTTTACAGTATTCTATTGTGATTACGCATAGAAACTAGATTTTACGATAACTCCAGCATAACATCAGAACACATATTGAAAAACTAATACAAGAGCAGTGACATTATCCAGGGAGAACATAATATAGTAGGATAAAAATGTAAAGATGATTTAGTAGATGGACAAGATGATGTAGTAGGATAAAAAGTAGAAGGATTTAGTAGATGGAAAAGATGATGTAGTAGGATAAAATGGTAGAAAGATTTAGTAGATGGACAAAATAATGTAGTAGGATACATAGGTAGAATAATTTAGTAGATGGAAAAGATGATTGAGTAGGATACAAGGGTAGAAGGATTTAGTAGATGGAAAATATGATGTAGTAGGATAAAAAGGGAGAAGGATTTAGTAGATGGAAATGAAGATGTAGTAGGATAAAAGGTAGAAGGATTTAGTAGATGGAAAAGAGGATGTAGTAGGATAAAAAGGTAGAAGTATTTAGTAGATGGAAAAGAGGATGTAGTAGGATAAAAAGGTAGAAGGATTTAGTAGATGGAAAAGAGGATGTAGTAGGATAAAAGTGTAGAAGAATTTAGTAGATGGAAAAGAGGATGTAGTAGGATAATAAGGTAGAATGTAATAGGGGAGGGAAGGCTTGGAGTCCCAGAAGGGTTATGCATAATGTCCTGTTTCTCTTGGAGGGAAGCATGGCTGGCAGGCATTTCCTAACCAGCCTAGCCAAGCCAGTGAGAGGGCCCATGCCCCTGTCTCCTGCTGGGCCTGGGCAATAACCATATCAGGGTAGACCTCTCAAAAAAAGGGAGGGGCTATGTTGAATATTTAATAAATGTAAATATTTGTATCATTCTAGATTGTTCTATATGGTTGTTTCAATTAAGGGTCATTTGTTTGAATGACAGTGCCTCATTCTACTGTCCCTCTATTTTCTCTTCAGTTTATTGAGAACATGACCTCAACATACTTTGCAGAGACCCTCCGTCATAAAATTACAGACGACACCACCCATCACATGGACTACTATGAGCCAGAGTACTTTGTACCTGAGAACCATGGGACCGCACACCTGTCTGTGGTGGCGGAGGACGGGAGTGCTGTGGCAGCCACCAGCACCATCAACCATCAGTAGGCATCCACATTAAACATTTCTTTACATGAATGAACAGGAGGAAATCTTGATTATAACAAACAGGAGGTAATCCTGATTATAATGAACTAGATACTATCCACATTAAAATGAACAGGAGTTAATCCTGATGATAATAAACTGGATATTATCCTCATTGAAATTAACAGGAGGTAATCCTGATAATAATAAACTGGATACTATCATCATTGAAATGAACAGGAGGCAGTCTTGATTGTAAGAACTGGATACTCTCCTAATTGAAATTAACAGGATGCATTCCTGCTTATAATAAACTGGATATCATCCTTATTAAAATGAACAAGTATAACAAACATAAAGTAATGCTTTGTATAATGAACTGGAAGTAGTCCTCAGTATAATGAACAAGAAGTAGTATTCAGTATAATGAACATGAAGTAGTGCTCAGTATAATGAACTGGAAGTAGTCCTTAATATAATTAACTGGAAGTAGTGCTCAGTATATTGAACTGGAAGTAGTCCTTAATATAATTAACTGGAAGTAGTCTTCAGTATAATGAACAGAAAGTAGTGCTCAGTATAATGAACTGGAAGTAGTCTTATGTATAATGAGCAAGGTGTAGCACACAATAGGCATAGTACTGTAGGTAATTCTATTTGAAACAAGCCTGAGGCTGTAATTAAAATGTAGTGGAAGCATTATTCAACTGATTTCATTTCCATTTCCTCCCTAGTTTTGGCTCCAAAGTCATGTCTCGCTCTACAGGCATCCTTCTCAACAATGAGATGGATGACTTCAGCTCCCCCTTCATAACCAATGGCTATGGAGTACCTCCTTCACCAAGCAACTTCATCCAACCAGGTAAGTGCTACAATGGTCTACAGACACCACAACCTTCATGACATCGCTCACCTCTGAAATTGTTACCCGTGTTGTTTAGTACGGATGGACCTAACTCCCTTGATGTTTCTATCCCAGGTAAAAGGCCATTATCGTCAATGTGTCCAGCCATTTTACTGAAGAAGGGAAGCAACGAAGTTAAGATGGTGGTGGGTGGCTCAGGAGGAACAATGATCACCACAGCAACTGCCTTGGTAAGTGGGGTAAATATTCCCTTTCGTGTGTGAAAATACCCTTTGGAATTCCTCCGCATTCCACCAAGTTGTCATCTGTGGTTGCAGTGTTGGCTTGTAATTCTGCAGGTGATTCTCAACACGCTGTTCTTTAACTACGACCTGAAGAAAGCTGTGGCCGATCCTAGAATCCACAACCAGCTGAGTCCCAACACCACAACGGGAGAGCCAGGGTTTGACGAGGTGGGTTGGTTGGCCACAAGTCAACACACATACCGGAACATGATTACAATCATATTATAACATTACTTTTGAACCACAAATGGACCACAACAAATCTATATATTTTTTAAATCTATTATTCAGATTACGCTGATACACGATCACATGACATGACATACGCTCTCTCAACAGTCTTGCCCACAATCATTCCCATGTATACAAAAAAAGAAATCTATATCTCAAAACATTCTGTCTGACTGTAGCTTAGGTGGCACGTCTCTTGTGTCAGTAGTGTCACAATGTACGGGCGTTTGCTTCCCTTCCAGATGGTGATGGCAGGTCTGGCTTTAAAGAACCATATGACAGAGGTTCTGAATGCCTCAGGGGCAGTTGTTCAGGCTGTGGTTCGCAGGGGGGACAGGCTTTATGCTGAATCTGACCCCAGGAAATGGAGCTACGCAGCTGGGTACTGAAACAAACTGATCCACCTTGCTCCCTTGAACTGAGACCAAACACACCATTGCTACAACAAACTGAGACCAAGCACATCATTGCTACAACAAACCGAGACCAAGCACAACATTGCTACAACAAACCGAGACCAAGCACAACATTGCTACAACAAACCGAGACCAAGCACACCATTGCCACAACAAACTGTGACCAAGCACATCATTGCTACAACAAACCGAGACCAAGCACACCATTGCTACAATAAACTGAGACCAAGCACACCATTGCTACAACAAACGGAGACGAAGCACACCATTGCCACAACAAACGGAGACCAAGCACACCATTGCTACAACAAACTGAGACCAAGCACACCCCTGCTAGCACAAACTGAGACCAAACACAAATGCATGGTTCCACAGACAGGCTGATTAATGGGGTCTTTAATTCAGTTGACCAACCGACAGACCCAGGGAAACATATCCAGGATCATCTCCTCATGACATGCATACTCCTCTGCCTTATTCCTCTCTGGTAAACATGGGCCAACTTTCATCCTGAACTGGTTCAATAAAAAAGGGGAAACAACCTTCCAACCTTACTCTGTTATCCTTTCTTTGATGACAAGTGCCTCAGTCTGAGATACATATCCTTAGAGCTTGGCGATAATTTCTCCAAAGTCTGCATCAATACGTTTGATTTTGATTGGTACTGTCTGTGCCATCTTAACATTTAATATTTAAATTAACTGAGCCAAATCCAAATCAAAGTGTTTCTTTCTTTCTTTCACTGGGAACTTTCTTAGGTTTCACGATGATAAAAGACAAGGCAAGGTGATGGGTTCATACTTTTGACAGTACTCTCATTAAATATTTGTATTAAATACTGTGATAATGCTACTATAGTACTCAATGCAATGTTTTTGCCCAAAAACATTGAATACTCTTTTCTGTACTCTTCACGTAGTATAATATTTGGTATATAATTGCCGTGTAGGTTACTCACTCCTGGGTGGCACAAATAAGGATAATTGATAATGTTTAACATAAAAAAACAGCAACTTACATACTTTGAAAACAACATTGCAGAGTTAACAGAAAACAATCAGAATAATGTCTGTGGATTCAGCCTTCATCTCTATGCTCTCACTGAAGATCCAGAAGCTTCTGTGCATTTGGTAAATGTTGTTTTGCTTTTGTATTCGTTCTCTATGAGCTCATAGCTGCGGCTGTTACTTCCACTCCGTGCGTTTCCACATATCTGCTGCTGACATATTGCTTTACGTACGCTGTCGGGATCAACCTGATTCATCATAGTGTGGCCCGTGTTGTTACCTCATTCAACCCCTCGGCCATGTGCAGTGTACAACGTTCTCTGTCAGGATGACGTAGTAACAGCGCTCAGGCTACACGAATCCATTGGTAACCTAAATCAGACTGTGGCCCAGTGTGTTTCACACATGCCTGGCCTGTCTGTCTTTGCCAGTCATTGCGATGTATTCTGTGTGTTGAATAGACGGACGGTATGTGTTGGTATTATGCTTTGTGCCAAAAGCTGTTACAAGATACTTTTACAAGAGTCAGTGCCAAAAGCTTTTACAAGAGTCAGGATTGTTTTCCGTGCAGCTTGTTGATGGTAATATAGTACAAGACTAGCAGACATTAAACAAAGACATAACGTCCTAAATGACAAGGAATGTGTACACAGTCTTGCATGACAAGGAATTTGTACACGGTCTTGCATGACAAGGAATATGTACACGGTCTTGCATGACAAGGAATATGTACACGGTCTTGCATGACAAGGAATATGTACACAGTCTTGTATGACAAAAAATATGCTGGGGTAAGATTTAGATTAGATTCAACTTTATTGTCATTGAACAGTAAAAGTACAGTACAACAAAATGCAGATTGCATCCAACCAGAAGTGTAAAAAAGAGCAGTGCAAAAATGTTGTGCAGGGCAGTGTGTCAGTGTACAGATGCTCCAATGTATGGGCCTATAAACAAAGGGCAGTGTATGGATGTGCAAATGGCATAGGTAAGCCAAAAGGTGACTGGTAGTGCATTGATTTCTGACAGTTAAATGTCAAACAAGTAAATGTCTATTAGGTGAACGTAAAACAGCAACAACGGATTACAGTTGTGTGGCTAAGAGTTAATGGATAACTGTTCATTTCTAACAGTTGATATCTGACAACTGATATCTGGCAGTTGATATCTGACAGTTGATATCTAACAGCTTCTTTTGAGCTATTGGTTAAAGAACATATAGTACCAGTCCAAGATATTGAGACCAACAGCATGACATGTATTGTCCGGTTTGAAAGATGTTTTTTTACATCATACTTGCAGGCTTAAGAACCGTCAATGTTAAGTTTTGATTTTATAGGGGTGTTATGGCTTTGACATGCATAGCTAGAACTAGGTTGTCTCTATTGTTGATATAACTGCTGACTGCAAGTGTTAAGACATGTCTTGCTAAGGTACAACCAAATACCTCCACACTGATTGGACAGTTCTTTATCATATAGCCTGACAGTTACCCTAAACACTCTGCCAAAGCAACTATTTTAGGACAAAAAAGGACAAAGGACAACCTACTCTCCTGATTTAAACCAATTTAAACACAGCTTTCATTTGCCCACGCTTTGACCTAAGATGAAAATACCGTAACAACTAAAAGTGGCAGCAATACAGGCCTAGCAGAGCATCACCAGAGAAGATACCTAACATCTAGTGAAGTCAATACAGACCTGACAAAGTATCACCAGAGAAGATACCTAACATCTAGTGAAGTCAATACAGACCTGGCAGAGCATCACCAGAGAAGATACCTAACATCTAGTGAAGTCAATACAGACCTGGCAAAGTATCACCAGAGAAGATACCTAACATCTAGTGAAGTCAATACAGACCTGGCAGAGCATCACCAGAGAAGATACCTAACATCTAGTGAAGTCAATACAGACCTGGAAGAGCATCACCAGAGAAGATACCTAACATCTAGTGAAGTCAATACAGACCTGGCAGAGTATCACCAGAGAAGATACCTAACATCTAGTGAAGTCAATACAGACCTGGAAGAGCATCACCAGAGAAGATACCTAACATCTAGTGAAGTCAATACATCACAGACATTTTGCAGCAATTGCATGTAGCTTACACTTAACCCTTTACTAAACATAACTGCTTAATCTGAACTTTATATCAACATGTCCCAAATACTTTTGGTGTCTTGAAGTAGGCAGACTTTGTGCCAAATGTATTGTGATTTATAAGGGTTAATCAGATATGAGTGAAAACACTAAAACAAATGCTTGACAGTCTGCACTTAAAATTAATCAAAGCCAGTGCTGGAATTCAGTAAAAAAAACATGTGTAACCATCTTAATACTTGTGCAGTTCACTGTATGTGTAGAAAACCCTTAAAAAGAAAACAAAAGCTTACTGTCCCAATAATTACTGGAGGCACTGTAGATATAAAAAATATTTAGTGTGTATTTCAAAATAGTTTTGGATGTGGTAGATGTCCACAAAATCAGCAATGATTTACTTCTCCTGCAATAATGTCTTGGTGACAGGTAGTGAGTCAAGCCTTGAGAACTGAGTGAATCATTGTCAGTTGACTTTCGACTTGTGACAGCAATTAATGCAGATGAGCTTATCTGAAGATTTTTATGGTAAGCCGAAGCATCTGAGGTAAGTGAACTCCAAGGACAGAGGAACGTACACGTGGCAAACCTTCCTCTTCATTAGAAGTATATTGTTATTCAGAGGATGTGTGTTCAAAGTTAACAAAGCCAACCACCATGATATTGCCATGATCACTGAACACCATGCTTTGAGATCTTGTAGTGATTAAAGAGGTCCTCATATGTAATGGCAATGGATTACTTCTAGTATGATGGCCTATGAACCATTTACATGACAGGGTTACACTGTTAACAGTCCAATCCTGTGGAAGGTGCCCTGTCTTTCCTGTTTATTTCACCAGCCCCAATAATCTGTGGTTTACTTATAACATGTATTATATAGAAAAATGTGCCTATGCTTTAGAGCAGAGTATTTTGAAAGTAATTTAAATGTTTGGAGAAAAGAATTTGAAAAGGAAAAAAATGTATTGCAGAATAGTAACAAAATGACTATACAAATATTTAAAAAATGGTTAAACGCTGTGTCTATAATAAAACCCAAAACATATTTTTATAACATACTCATGCAAATATATTTGGACACACAACAGTTTGTCATGTAAACATTCATATACCATGAAAACAAACATACTGATGAGAATTGCTCATGATGCAAGACAAATTGTGACATAATAATTCCGTAGAAATATTTAAAAAGCAATGTTAATGTATGTATTATAAAAATTATTATATTTCACAAAAGGGTGTTATAAAAACGTCATAAAACACAAATAACACAGCAAAAGAGATATGAAGCAAAATGTAAACTATTGTCAGTTACACTCCAGGATATAGTGAATGCATAACATTAGACAATATACTGCATGACGAACACATAGGATATAGTACATGCATAACATTAGACAATATACTGCATGACAAACACATAGGACATAGTGAATGCATAACATTAGACAATATACTGCATGACAAACACATAGGATATAGTAAACGCATAACATTAGACAATATACTGCATGACAAACACATAGGAATGATATCTCTCAGAAAATATTTTACCTCTTTCACCAATTAGTGTCAAATCATGTACATGTAATATGGTCAATGGGCAAATTGTCAAAACCTACCGTAAAAAAGCTTTATAACAGCCAGTGGTAAACACCTACACTTGACAAACAATTTCACAGCAACAAGTTCAGAGCCTTGGACAGAGAACACACTGTATTGGACAATTGATTAACTGAGGCTCATCTGAGTGTTACAGATGATCCAACTTTCTGAGAGCCTTACTATCATTTAGTTATACCAAATTAAACCTTCTTTCTAATCAAAGGCTGAATCAAAGGCTGACTCAAAGGCTGAACCAAAGGCTGAACCAGATTGAACCAAAGACTGAACCAAAGGCTGAACCAAAGGCTGAACCAAAGGCTGAATCAAAGGCTGAATCAAAGGCTGAACCAGATTGAACCAAAGATTGAAACAAAGGCTGATCCAGATTGAACCAAAGGTTGGACCAAAGGCTGGACCAAAGACTGAACAAAAAGATGGACCAAAGGCTGAACCAGATTGAACTAAAGATTGAACCAAATTGAACCAAAGGCTGAACCAAAGGCTGAACCAGAATGAACTTTCAAACAAGGATTCCACAACTCCAGGTTCAGTTTCCACTGTTGAAACACATCTCATCCCTATGACTTCAGTGGCTGTCACAAAAAAGCACTTCTTACTTCTTTTAGGTCAAACAGAACAAATCAAACCAATTGGTATTTATCTCAGATGTGACAGGGCTAATTGTTAAAAGTGTTCCGTGTTTCAGGTTTGCATGGCTCTGGAGAGGGACGCCAATGTAAACAAGTCATTTTCCAAGACAACTACTGGCTCAGGTGAGATGAAATACATAAAAAGCTAATACAGTATTCTTAATGTATGAATATCAGTGTACATTACTTGTCACATTCTGGACAAACATCATAATCATAGTTTATATAAATCTTCAGATCTATGGGATATCAACATCATTCCTTAAGACCCACTCCAACTAATTTGTCTTTTGCTCTTACTTGGAGGATTGTTTTGTAACATATACCCACAGGCTGCCGGTCTGTAGCCTACTGACCTTCTATTCCAATTTCAGTTCTCCCAAGACCTCACTTGTGCTCTTACTGTACAGCAGTTAAAAATTAAAAAATTCAACATAACATAAAACTCCATCATTATAAGTGCTAATACCTTTTCTTAAAAGGCATATTGTTTTAGTGCTACATGACTATTGATAAAAATAACATATAAAAACAATTGAACCACAAACATGAATCTAGCTTCTAGGTCTTCTTGGTTCACCTATCAGCTGTATAGTAGCTGGTAAACTCCTAGTGTCCTCATGTTATGCTGCTCAGTAGCCCGAGGCTTTACCAAGTTTCCTGGCATCAGACACAGCTGTGATGCATTTGTTCTCCTTCGCCACGACATTCACCACATTGAAGAAGAATGGACTGACCTTCACTCTGTGTCCAATAACCTTCAGGGCCTCTATGACAGACTGAAACAGACAAGACAGAAGGGGTAAAACAAGTACCACTCATCCATTTGATTTGGATGAAGGAACATTTACTTTCAGATTTTGCCTAGAGCCCCCAAAAGGCTAAAAGTGGCACTGCATTCAGGCAGCTATTATTATTATCTCACAGATACCCGCCAGATTAAAAGAATAAACAGAAATGAAGAGCATATAGCTTTGTCATCACTTGATAGACAACTGCAGTGACCTTTGCTGTCAACCGTAGTTTGTTTACTGAGAGGATAAGTAAAGGGGAAATACCTTATCAAAGCCAGGCTCAAAGTTCACAAAGTTGTTGCCGTCAACAAACACTACAGGAGCAGCAACAGCATCTTTCAGACTCCTCCCCAACCAAAGATGATTCATGAGTGACTGAATGAGACGAAAAGGGATTCCTTTGTCAGATTATGAAAACACACTGGGCTACGAGGAACTGTCAAGACCTGGGTAAGATACCTTCACCAAAAGACCTACCAGTGCCATGGCGGTGGTAATCATGCTGCCCCCTGATCCACCGATAACTATGGTGCTTTCCCCAGAGCTGGAGGTCAGTATAGCTGGAGCCATTGACGAGGGCGGCTGTTCACCTGTGAAAAATAATATTTTTGCATTCAGATATTCAGATCACCCATAGCCTTAACTCCCCCCCCCCCCCCCCCCCCCCCCCCCCCCCCC
>JACXGK010006989.1:0-14553 GCA_016801125.1 Novumbra hubbsi | reverse complement strand
GTGAAAGAAATGGACACCACTTTATTAGCCAGGACAAAAACCAAAACAGCAGTGTTGTCTGGGTTGCTGTCAAAACAGTTGGGACACTGCGTAAAATGCAAATACAAACAGAATACAGTGATGTGCAAATGATTTAAGCCAATATTTAATTCAAAAGTGTAAAAAGACAACATAACAAATGCTGAAACGGAAAAATATGATCATGTTTTTGGAAAGATATATCAGATCTGGGATTAAGTAGGTAGTATTCTGTTTAGAGGCTTGTTCAGTTTTACATTGTTATATCAATCTTAGTGGGGGTAGAGGCTCACATTTGGTTGATGGTGCTTGTAACAGAGACTGCTGATCCATCTTCAGCCAGGACTGAAACGTGTGTGGTCCCATAGCGGTCGGGGGAAGGCGTGACGTTGTAATGGGAGTTGTTATATGTACGGTCATTACTGATCGATGCTCTGATTTGATTAGCAAAGTCTGTGTCCACCATATGCAATGCATCCTGAAATCAAATATTTTACATGTTAATATGTGAATGTGAGTTCTTGAAAATAAGGAGTTGTCTTAAATCCTCACAATATTAGTACTGAAGTCGGGATCTCGGACTCTCCTCCTCTGTCCGTTTGCAAATTTAGCTGCCTCTATGTAGCGGTGATACGTCAGGACCTTCTGGCTCCCCTCCATGGACGCAGGGGTCAGATGGAAGCCTGGGAAATTCCAAGTCAAATCTCTATTGCTTGGTAAACGAGCCGTGTAGAACAACTTAATTATTGTTAAGCTATAATGGTTTATTGGTACCAGAGAAACAACAGGAGCAGTCAAAACAGGGAAACAGTAGAATAATAGTAAAAGTATGGAAAAAAATCATATAGTTGTTGTACACCCTCAGTTGGAAGCAAGATTAAATCATATTGTACCTTTAACAATGTTGAGAATAAAGGAAAGCATGGCGCCCCCTGCTGGAGGTGGGGGGACATGCATCTGGTAATCTCCCAGAGGAACAGTCCAGGCATCCTTCTCTCTGACTTTAAATGCCTTCAGATCATCCATCTTTAGGGTTCCACCTAAAATATAGTAGCAACATATATATACATAGATATAAATACATCCACATATTCATGTGACCAATTTAGTACAACATGTTGTCTTTTTTATATTTGGAAACATTCATTACAATCAAATTATTTGATGAAGGTAACCAAATTGAAAAAAATCACATGAAATACATGCAATTTGAATGAAATGAAATTAAAAGTCATACATTGGAAAAGGTAATCACATCCCTACCTACACCATCACATAAAATGGCAAAAATAAGAATTTGGTTTACCAAAACAGCTTCCCATGAAAATTTGAATCCGGGTCAGATTTAGTTTTAACTATGTGGGTCTTAACTATCTTAACTATCCTGACTATCTTGACTATCTTGACTATCTTGATTATCCTAACTATCTTAACTATCCTGACTATCTTGATTATCTTTATTATCCTAACTATCCTAACTATCCTAACTATCTTAACTATCCTAACTATCCCGTTTTGAATTTGATGCCAGCAACACGTTTCAAAAAAGCTCTACATGAGAATGTTTACCACGGTGTTGACATGAGAATGTTTACCACGGTGTTGACATGAGAATGTTTACCACGGTGTTGACATGAGAATGTTTACCACGGTGTTGACATGAGAATGTTTACCACGGTGTTGATATGAGAATGTTTATCACGGTGTTGACATGAGAATGTTTACCACGGTGTTGACATAAGAATGTTTACCACAGTGTTGCATCTCCTCCCTTTAAACAAAACACCGAGGAGACCAATTGCTGTAGTTTTAAGTACAATTTATTTTAAGTAAAATGTATTCCCATTCTTGCTTGAAATTATATTTCAGCTGTACAATTTGATGTCTCCTTTGTCATATTTTTCTTTTCTTAATTCTGACTTTTGTGTTCACAGAAACCCTCTCCATCTTTACTTCTGAATGACTCATCCCCTCTGGGATGGTCTTTCATACCCAATCATGTTACTGACCTGCTGCCAATATTGGTGATACTCCACCAGGTGTTTATTGTATTAAACAAATGAAGGTTTGAGGGATTTGCACATCTTTGCGCATCCTGTTCTTATTTCCATTTTGGAAATGGGGTTATGAATTAATGAAGTTATTACAGCCAATGGGGCCACCCCCAACTGGTAACGCTCTGGGTGTACTTTCTTTTTCTGCACTACGACATTGTGATCTTTGATGAATACATTCATTAAAAAGTGCTATATATTTAAATATGTTACTTTAAAGGTGAAATGTGTTGAAGTGAAGATTTCATACTCTATGTTCAAAAGTTTAGGGTCACTTAGAAATGTTGTTGTTTTCCGTGAAAACATACATGACATGAGTTTGAATAAGAGAAATAGCAAAATGAATAGGAAAAAGAATCACTGATATAGATTAAAATAATGATTTTTAACTGAAATAATAATAGACCTTCAGACACTGCTTTGGTCAAGGAATCCTCTCTTTGCAGCAATTACAGCCTAGCAGACCTTTAGCATTGTAGTTGTCAAGTTGTTTGCCAAAATAGAAAGAGATTTTACCCCATGCTTCCTGAAGCACCGCTTACAAGTTGGACTGGCTTGATGGGCACCTCTTACTTGATCATACGGTCAAGCTGCCCCCACAACAGCTCAATAGGGTTGGGATCCGGTGACTGTGCTGGCCACTGCATTATAGACAAAATACTAGCTGACTGCTTCTTCCCTAAATAGTTCATGCATAGTTTGGAGCTGTGCTTTGGGTCATTGTACTGTTGTGCTTTCGGTCATTGTCCTGTTGAGCTTTGGATCATAGGCTCCAATCAAGCTCCATCCACAGGGTATAGCATGGTGATTAGAGATAAAACCAAGAACCCTTTTATCCTGTACAGATCTCCCACTTCACCACCACCAAAGTAGCACATTGCCTCCACTATGCTTCAAGAATTTTTAAAACTGTTTCCACCTGTGAACATTTTCACAGATGATTGCTTGACGATGCAGAGGTCTCCGAAAACTCATGTAGCAAATATGATACAATTGGCGTTACAGGGTTTTCAAAAATATGATTTATACCTCAACCAATCATTTTTGGTAACTCCCTATGACAAATGTTCAATATTAATGTAATAACATTACATTACATAACATTAACATTAAATAACATGTTAATAACATAAATGTAGGGGTTATTATTCTCTGGGCAAATGTGGTTTATATACGAGTGCGGTTAATACCAAGGTATTCGCGCAGAGCTTTACCAATATTGGTGCTGTTTATACATGGTACTAGTTATAAACAGGGAATTACGGTAATTATCAATTTGCCTTTTAAAATGATAAACTTGTATTAGCAAATACAACGTACGGTTGGAACAAAGGAGTGATGGTTTGCTGTTAATGGTCCTCAGTACGCCCATTAAGATATTCCATTCAAAATCTGCAGTTCCCAGCTACCAAAGTAATGTAAAACACTATAACAATGTCTACACTATATTTCGGATCAATTTGATGTCATTTTAATGGGCAAAATAATTGCGTATCTGTCAAAAACAAGACATTCCCAAGCTACCACAATCTTTTAAATGTTCTGTGTACTGTGTACCCCCTGGGAAGACTACATTCCAGGGGGCATACTTACATTTTAACATGACTGTACAAATACAAACCTGCTTCGCTTATGTCACGGATTAAGTCAAGTCCAATTTGGCCAGTGTAAAAGGCATCCGCCCCTTGTTGTGCCATGGTTTCCATGGTTTCTGCCAGCTTAGGGAACTTCAGTGTGTCCCCCATACTCAGCACTGTCTTGTTCTGCTTGCAGAACACCTGACTGGAACAGATGAATGCATGCAATCTGACAAAGACCAGGGACATGCATGGGTGAAGGATACAAGATCTTTGTCCTAAAAACCCGCATTTAACAATAAAAGAAGCATGACGTGTTTTTAAACAACAACTTTGCAAAGTATCTGACTGCTTTGGCCTGAACTCCTCACAACATACCAGACCACTGACACTTACAAGCAGCCCTTTTAACTGGATGTTATGTGACGAAATTACAGTGATTGAAGAGATCTAATGTCAACAAGCATCAGGTTTCACGTTATCACCATTTCCTCATTCCTAAAGAGCATGTCGAAACATTTTGGCAACTCAAATGAGTTTAGAGTTTTTGTGAATGCCTTTTTGTCTCCACCTTCTAATGGACCACAGGGCCCTGTCTCCACCCGCTTATGGAACACAGGGCCCTGTCTCCACCCGCTAATGGAACACAGGGCCCTGTCTCCACCTGCTAATGGACCACAGGGCCCTGTCTCCACCTACTGATGGACCACAGGGCACTGTCTCCACCCGCTGATGGACCACAGGGCCCTGTCTCCACCCGCTAATGGACCACAGGGCCCTGTCTCCACCTACTGATGGACCACAGGGCACTGTCTCCACCCGCTGATGGACCACAGGGCCCTGTCTCCACCCGCTGACGGACCACAGGGCCCTGTCTCCACCTACTGATGGACCACATGCTGATGGATTTTACACACTCTTTGCATTCTCCGAACCAGCTCAATTCCGCTTCACAAAAGGAGTGTAGCTAGAACTAACACCAATAAAAACATGATTTCATGTGTGAGACGTAGTCCTACCAGAGTGATGTTGTTTTCACCAGGTTACTTATCAGGCTGTGGTTAAGGAAGTTTCCCAGGAAGGGTGGCATGGGAAATCCCTCTCTGGCCAGTCTAATTGTGGGCTCAAACAGTTTGGCCCAGGGCAGCTTTCCATACAGTCTATGAACCACCTCATACCCACGCAACTCTCCAGGGACCCCAATCCATTGACTGCCTGCCAAGGGCAAAGAAAGACATAGCAGAACGAGACATGCACTCTGGTTAAGTTATTGGAATATATAAGTCTACATTTTCTTTGGTTATTATAGCAAGTCTGAAGCCACTGCCACTTGATACATTCATAAAAAAATTAGTTCCTGGATCTAAAGCATTTCAAAGTTGCTCGAAATTTTATGTATTAGATTCAGATATTGAGAAATACAGTGGGGCAAAAAAGTATTTAGTCAGCCACCAATTGTGCAAGTTCTTCCACTGAAAAAGATGAGAGAGGCTTGTAATTTTCATCATATGTACACTTCAACCATGACAGACAAAATGAGAAAGAAATTCGATATTTAATTGCAAATTATGGTGGAAAATAAGTATTTGGTCAACAACAAAAGTTTATCTCAATACTTTGTTGTATACCCTTTGTTGGCAATGAGAGAGGTCAGACTTTTTCTGTAAGTCTTCACAAGGTTGTCACACACTGTTGCTGGTATTTTGCCCCATTCCCCCATGCAGATCTCCTCTAGAGATGTGATGTTTTGGGGCTGTTGCTGGGCAACACAGACTTTTAACTCCCTCCAAAAAATGTCTATGGGGTTGAGATCTGGAGACGGGCTAGGCCACTCCAGGACCCTGAAATGCTTCTTACAAAGCCACTCCTTCGTTGCCCGGGCAGTGTGTTTGGGATCATTGTCATGCTGAAAGACCCAGCCATGTTTCATCTTCAATGCCCTAGCTGATGGAAGGAGGTTTTCACTCAAAATCTCACGATACATGGCCCCATTCATTCTGTCCTTTACACGGATCAGTCGTCCTGGTCCCTTTGCCGAAAAACAGCCCCAAAGCATGATGTTTCCACCCCCATGCTTCACAGTAGATATGGTGTTCTTTGGATGCAACTCAGCATTCTTTGTCCTCCAAACACGACGAGTTGAGTTTTTACCAAAAAGTTCTATTTTGGTTTCATCTGACCATATGACATTCTCTCAATCTTCTTCTGGATAATCCAAATGCTCTCTAGCGAACTTCAGACGGGCTTGGACATGTACTGGCTTCAGCAGGGGGACACGTCTGGCACTGCAGGATTTGAGTCCCTGGCGGCGTAGTGTGTTACTCATGGTAGGCGTTGTTACTTTGGTCCCAGCTCTCTGCAGGTCATTCACTAGGTCCCCCGTGTGGTTCTGGGATTTTTGCTCACCGTTCCGGTGAGATCTTGCGTGGAGCCCCAGATTGAGGGAGATTATCAGTGGTCTTGTATGTCTTCCATTTCCTAATAATTGCTCCCACAGTTGATTTCATCACACCAAGCTGCTTACCTATTGCAGATTCAGACTTCCAGCCTGGTGCAGGTCTACAATTTTGTTTCTGGTGTCCTTTGACAGCTCTTTGGTCTTGGCCATAGTGGAGTTTGGAGTGTTTTGAGGTTGTGGACAGGTTTATTTTATACTGATAACAAGTTCAAACAGGTGCCATTAATACAGGTAACGAGTGGAGGACAGAGGAGCCTCTTAAAGGAGAAGTTACAGGTCTGTAAGAGCCAGAAATGTTGCCTGTTTGTAGGTGACCAAATACTTATTTTCCACCATCATTTGCAAATAAATTTATAAAAAATCCTACAATGTGATTTTCTGGATTTTCTTTCTCATTTTGTCTGTCATAGTTGAAGTGTACCTGTGATGAGAATTACAGGCCTCTCTCATCTTTTTCAGTGGGAGAACTTGCACAATTGGTGGCTGACTAAATACTTTTTTACTTCCCATATATATTATAGTCATTTGCGATCAAGGCATGTATATACATTCATGCAAATATACTAAAACAGGTACAGTCCCGGGACTGTTTTTGTTAGAACAAATGTTCAGGGGGCTGGAACATAATTATTATTATTATTATTCTGCCATATTAAATAGACAGTGGGAAGGATAGTGGCCAGTATGCTGAAATTAGTGTCCGAGTGGATTCAAAACTGTACTTGTGTGGTGCACCGGAGGCAGCAGATGAAACCACCCTGGGCCAAAACATTTTTAAACCAAATTTGTACGCTGCAAATTACCTCATTAGGTTTTTCATTAAATCAGGTCAGTTGACTGAGAGACAATTAAAATGTTCAATGATGACTGGGCCACAGGCATTCAGAAGAATGAACACAGAACCACATAATTACTGTAAAACAAAAATACAACTAATACAAATGAACACTAAACATGAAACAGAAAAGCCAAACATTTAGACTAAATACTGTGGGATAAATACATGCAGATAGGTGTGGGGGAGTTCAGCAGATGCTGTTATCAGATAGCGGCTTGTTTAATTCATGAAGAATTGAGGTGAGACGAGTAGGTCAAGCTAAGTTCAGTCATTGACAGCAGCAAACTGAAATGATTGTCAACTAAAGCAAGTACAAGTGTTAGATGCCTCCAAATTGAGACATTCACACAAGTGCAGGTTACCACTGGAATAGCAGATGCGAGCTACTTTTATGTAATAAGAGATTTTACTAATTTGTTATGTATTACTATTTTGGTTTGCTTGTTTATTCCTGCCTATTGGCACTGCTTGAATGTACTGGTAAATACAACCTCATTTCAATTGTAAGAATACTTGTAAGAATACTCTTGTTGTTGACCCTTGGCCTAGATACTCCTTATTCATTCATAATTAGGTAAGTCTACATACCTGTGATAAGTGAGAAAGATGTGGGACAGTCCATCAGCAGATCAGCTTTAAATAACTGTGGGACGGTTTCTCTCGAACTAAAGGTTTTCACCTTACCTGAGAATACATTGATGTAGAGATTACACAATTCCACTATAAAACATATTGTTTAACCCCACATAGTAGATAGGTAAAAACAAAAGAGAAAAAAAGAAGACTAACCACTTTGGTCTCTCACAGTGAATATGGAACCTCCTCCGAGGCCCATGCTCTGAGGGTTGACTAGTGAGGTACACAACAAAGCTGCAATGGCGCCATCTACTGCTGAGCCTCCTTGTAGCAAAATGTCTCTGGAAATAGAACCACTTTACATAAAAACTTCAACGTTACAACTACAACATTTCTTTTACCATAATTGTCATTTGTTATTATCCAGGGCGGCTAACAGCTAGTGCATTCCTCTTCACAAAGCTACGAGGGACAACCACTCAACACAGGAACATGTTTTACTCAATGAGGTCGGTACTGGTGGAAATAGGTAAACCCTGAAACAAGGGCCGCTGGGGAATTATTTTACAGAGACTTTTGGATATTGTTATATTGCTTTTAAAAGGTAAGGTTTCAAAACATTTCAAGTGAAATGGTGTCCTAGCCTCAAGGAAAGCTAGGTCCACTTTTAGAAAGAGCTTAGATTGGGCTCAGCCATGGTCTTGAGGTGGATGCAAGCTTCACCTGGAAGCCTGTGGGGCGTGTGGAAGAGACGGAATGACATGGTTTAAACACCAGGCAGGCGTCCGCTTTCTGGATATATTGCGAGGGTTTGTAGTAATTCAGTTACTGTTAAGGGGTCATTGTCCAGCTCGAGCACTTATGACATTTGACAGAGATCATTCTGACACTGACTTTGACATTGTAAAATGCTGTGGTATCCTCTAGATTTCATTAAGCCTTACATATATGGAAAGCACCAGGTGCCAGAGGCAAAAAAGCAACCCAAAACCTCACTGAACCTCCATGTTTGACTGTTTGGCCAAAAAAAAACCTCTTTATTAGGTTGCATCTGTCCACAGGAGATAATTCCAGGAGGACTGTGGCATATTCAGTTGTGTTTTTGCAGTCTCTTTCTCTGAAGTGGGTCTCCTACAATTCAACCCCTTTTCATTGAGTGGGCAGTGAAAGGTGCAAGTCAAAACGGCTTGACTCTGTGGCAGCTGATACACATCAAGCTCTATTGGGATGGACTTGTAGCCTTGAGATTGTCCATGGTTTGCTAAAATGTTGTTCTGGTTAAACGTTGTGCCTTTTTAATGTTTTTAGCAGGCACCGGCAATAGCAGAATTCAATTCCGAAGTAAAGGATAATCACTTTGTTGAAATCTGATTATTTATACTTCATTCAGAACAGAATACTTTCTCTTGACTCTCTCCTTACCCTCACTGCACTGGAGGAAAACTATTGTCTGAAAATGTATTAGACAATCATGGTATTACAAAAACGTCTTAAGCAATGTTCAGAGCACAGACTACTAATGTCGAACATCTTAAAATACAAACTTGTTTTGATGTGTAAATAAAAACCTTTCAACGAGTGTCACCTAAAAATAATACTTTTTCTATCGTTTCCAGACAAACAAAACGGAAACGCAATGCTGATAACGAGTAATAACTTTTGGGGAAATAGAGCGACCAAAAACATTGAACATAAAGCTGATAGATGTGTGTAGTACGTCAGCTAATAAAGCTTGAAAGCTGAATACGTATGGTATAATATCCATGATAGCACACAAATCTCTTAAACTCATTAACGCGGGTCACAACAGCTTTACTGCATAATACCTCACAGATGTACCTGTCGAAAATAGCTTGTAAACAAAATATATTACGGTTTTCCTTGTTCGGCACAATTCCCATACGACGGCCATATACCATGAACACATGGGTGCCGTACTAAACTGATTGTCAAAGCCATTAAAACTGTAAAAAGTAATGGGTTATCTTACCGAAGTATTTTATCATTTTAAAGTGACATGAAACACCTGTTTAGACCAAATACTTTTGGACACCATCGAAAATATAAAAAAGACACAAACATGTTTAAAAATAGGTCCTCAGTTATTATAAGTGTAGACTGTACCTGCCAATGTCCGAACAAAGTTGATTGTCCGCAGAAACCGCAGCGTGCTTGAACGTAAATTCTGAGCATCCTCGGAGAAGATATACACCCAAAGCTATGCAGAGACATATGGATATTATACCACCCAATACACACATACAGAGACAGCAACCAAACTGCCGGCGCTTAGTTTTTGCCATGCTTTCAGAAGACTAACACTTTCAATCCAGCTGAGATTTGAACTGTTTCGCTCGGTCCCACGACTGTAGCCTACACCTCCTTCTTTGTAACCTAGCGCGTCGAACAATAGTGTGAGCAGCACTTTGCAATCGGCTGTTCGCCTGCAGAATACTGATTGATGCAGGGTGGCGATTTAGGAATAGGACTATGCAATAATGAAATGTTAAAACTTAAGTTTAAAATGTTGTTAAATCAAGTAAAGTGTAATGCAATCATAAATGTAGAACAAAAACAATGTAGCGGAAGGGAGCATAATTGCACTGGCGGACAATAATATACCGTGAAGGACAACCTCAAGTCTGGCCCCCCCATGAAATGTACAGAATACAACTGTGAGTTCACACACACACATCTGCGTCATTACTTTTACAGCTCTTTGACTGTCAGCAACATTAGGTATTCAGACGTATTCATTATTTTAAAAGCGAATAGCATACCGCAAAAACACACACCGAATGAACCCGTTGTCCTATGATTTCTTTCGAAGTTCAATAGTGACGCTACAAGCTGGAAGATACATGTACGAGCGCAACAGTTCTTGCCAAGTTGCTACAAGTCATCGACATATGCTGTCTAATTTTCCCACTTACAGGAACTCTGTATTTCACAATCAAACAACGACTTCTGAGCAGACCCCGTACATGCCCAGGTGTTGTGCCCAGTGACACCACACTTGTTGAAAATATAACTAAATTAAAGAAGGGTCTTGATAATGATCACCTAATACGCAAAATGCTGCCCCTTTCAACGACTGTATCTTCCCTTGTAATGTGATTGTGCTTCTATTCTTTACCATTCATTTCCTTCTTCCTTGTAAATCCGTCCAACATCATACGGTGCTGTTTTTGTGATACACAGCGGTCTGGAATTATTTGGAGATATGACCTACTAAACAACATATTTTAATATAATTCGGAAAATCTATAATGTAATAAAAAAATATTTTTGTATAGCTGAACAGGTCCCTATTGCAATAATAAAAACTGCTCAGAGGTAATGGGCCAGTACTATAAATATAAATTCCTAAAATAAATGTTTGTAGAGTATTAATATGTGTGTATATATTTTTTTAAATTATATTTCTGTGGCCTTGTGGTATATGCTGCTGTCATAGGTGTGTGTACCTGTTACAATGAACCATGGGTTCAAATCTGTCCCACTACTCTTTCTGCCGACTTTACATTTCTCTACCAAATAAAGTACTACATATCAATACTACAAAAAAAAAAACGGATAACTAACAAAACATAAAACAAACTGTGAAATAAATTACTGACGAACATGTAGCGTATCCACAGAACAGAGAAACAAACAAAACAGGACAGGACAGGACAGGACCATGGACATTGGCAAGGTGCACAAACAATAAACCACCCCGAGTGTGGCAAAAAACCTACCTTAAGTAGGCTCCCCAATCAGAGAAAAGCAGCTGTCTCTGATTGAGGAGCCCGGAACAAGAGGCCTAGAGGCACCTCTATACGGCATGTCCTGACTGTGAGCCCGAGGCACAAAGATGGCCAGGGGCCCCCAGCCAGGACATGACAAGGTGGCAAAGTGTTTCCTGGGGAGGGAGGCAGATGCTTTAAATTTAGTAATAGAAAGAGGCAATAGCCGTAGAAACAGAGGGAGAAACAAAGAGAAGGTAGAGAGAAGCGAATAAAAGGATGACTTTCGCTGTGCTATGAGTCAGTCAGTCATGAAAAGTGAAAGGAAAGCCAAGCGTGCTTGTTGGGTGACTACCAACGTCTACCTTTGAGTCATTTCTTACTTTCCTCCATTCCTATTTTGACTCCAAAATTTCCCAGTCAAGCCCCACGCACAAATCTGGCATTGCACTTGATGTAATCTTTGCCAGATGCTGTCATTTGACTAATGTTACCACTACGCCACTCATTACCACTACACCACCCATTCATCTAAACACTTTGTCTCTTCTCACTTCTCGTTCCTCCACCCCTGCACTGTCACCAACTGCCCTTGTCCTTACGCCACCCCAACAGTCCCTCTCTTTCTCCAACCTTTCATCCCATCTTCTCTCTCTCATTACCTAAATCCATTTCATCCTTTGCATCCATCCACTTCCTCCTAGCTATATACTCCTCCTCACTAACTAGCTGTAAAGTGACCTTCTATCACTGAAAATTGTCTTTCTCCAACCCCACAAAACTCTTATTCACCTTCTCCTCGGGCCTCCACCTCCTTACCTGCCACCTTCCCTCTCTACTGATGACGTTGTCAAGCACTTTGTAAAGAAGGTTAATGACATCTGCATCTCACTCACCTAACCGTGCATTATGTTCCCCTCCCTCATCCAGACCTTCTCAGGAGACCCATTTCTCCATCTCCGTCATCAACATGTGGCTAAGCAATGGTTCACAGTGAACTTCAAGATGGCCAGAGTTGCTCTGCTCTTTGAAGAAACCTTATCTAATGTTGAGAAACTAAAGGCCTTCTGTTCCTTCTTTTCCAGACACCTGAGCTTGCTCTCCCCACAACTCTTTTCCCTCCTCTCTCAGAACAATTTCTTCAGCCATAACCAGGCTGGCTGCTCTTCTTTTTGTTACAGTAGCTCCTTGCGAGGCCCAAACAAAATGTCATCCTCCTTGTTTTACCTGCTGGGGTGAACAAGCTCTTTGTTTACCCCCATCTGGGTCCTTTAGGGCAGTTCCCAATCCACACAGTCAAAACTGTTCTGTCCTGGCACCTCAATGGTGGAACTAGCGACCCCTAGTGGCTGGGCAGTCGCTACCCATTTTCAGAAAACATTGGAAGACTCACCTTCATATAGAATGGCTAAAATAGTTATAAAAAAAGAAAAAACAACTCTGTAAAATTGTGGTAAACTGTGTTTATTATGATTGTTCATTTGAATGGTCTCCTTTACATCAATTACTTTAATTGATTAAAATGCATTAATTAATTAATAAACTGTGTGGTAGTTTTGCCTAGTTCTCATATATAGCATAGCAAACATGAGAGCATAGCAAACATGTTTGCCTTTACTGTAAGCCCCCCTCTGGATAAGGACATCTTTTTATCACATCCAGGTACAATGAATATGATTTAATATGATAGGATAAGATATCCATAGTGCACCAAAACAGCCTTTATACCACATTACAGAGGACAGAATAAACAGACGTTGCATTCATTCTAGAAAATATAATAGAAGTACAGAGCAATATAGACTTGTCCAAAGTACTCCAACAAGCAAAATGGAAATAGATTTAGAAATTGAATACACACTATCCTTTAGGACAAAAAAACACATTATAAAACCAAACAGAATTGAGATGTCTCCATCTAGTGGCCATACTTAGAAATGCATCTAGACTGAAAAGAAAATGGTTAATTGTTTTGGGGTATTGGTGCAGACATGTCAGGAGTTATTCCTATTCTTTTTAGTTATTGTAGATTAGTGTGCATATCGCTTTGAATCCCCTAAGGTATTAGCAGTCTAAAAACATATTATGTGACCTAGATATGATTCCTATTTGGATCTGTGGAATATCATGATTTTCCATGAAATTAAAGTTCTAATATGGCTTTATCATAATTGCTAGAATCTTGCTAGCCACTTCAACAACGCCCTCCACCTTTTTAATCTAGTTTTAATCTAACCATATCCCTTGATCTGGGTCCTGTTCTTTAAGCACCGCTTAATTTTCATGTAGTTATTTAGCAAGACCATGGATGTTACCCTTAAACTCTATTTGAGATTTTAGATATTGACTTGTGCCTGTAAGGGTGTGTGTGCACAGAGCGTAAAAGGAGGATCCAATTGCGCGACTCGATACCACAATTCCAGAGGCAAGGTAATGTATGTCCGTTGTGGGAGACGAGTTGTTATCTGTGTACTTCCAGCACCTAACAGTGCAGTAAAGTCCAGTGTTTAGAAGCAGGAACAATATTCCTGCCGAACGGGGTAACCAGGAAGTGATAGCGAGAAGGCTACAGGCTGCGATGTAACGCAGGGAGTCAAATGAACAACAATACGTCGTCTGAGAAACTAACGTAGTACTGTGTTTGTACTGACACTGGGGAATGGGAACAGGGAACCTATGTAGGAACCGTGATTGACTGATGAGGGACAGGTGCGGGCCGTTGAGGGAGTGATTGGTGACTGGGTGTGATTGTGACGTTGATCCGTACTTGCGCCCAACGGCCACCAGGGGGTGGAAACGAGGCGAAAACCGTCAGGCTAGGGTGGAACCCTGACAGTGCCTGTGCATTCCCAACAATTAGTTAGACTTGGTTGTACTGTACAGTTTCTTTACCTAACCCTAACCTTAACCCCTTTACCTTAATTTGTGATGTGACATATCAAACATTTTGGGAAATTAGTAGGATATGATATGTTGCAATAGCATTCATAACACTCATAACATCTTAAACGTTTTGGTGACCTTTGGAAACATAACATATCATACAAATTTGTCTGTATGATTATTCGGCTTTCATCCTTCCCAAAATCCTAAATAGTTCCTTGATATCTGCAAAATAGAAATAGGTTATTTATGAAAACCTGATCCAGAGTGCAAAGGGCCTCAGATAGTTACAAATATTCATATATCAGCATGACGACAACCTGAAACACGCAGCCAAGACAGGGCTGGACTGTTTTCAGGTCAAGTCTTTGAATGTCACTGAGGTGTACAAAGCTGGTAGGGGCATACCCAAGAAGACTCA
>JACXGK010006988.1:0-26938 GCA_016801125.1 Novumbra hubbsi | reverse complement strand
TTGGACACCACCATGACAACATATACAAGCAGACCCATGTCAGTAGGGATGACATGATGTTGGACACCACCATGACAACATATACAAGCAGACCCATGTCAGTAGGGATGACATGATGTTGGACACCACCATGACAACATATACAAGCAGACCCATGTCAGTAGGGATGACATGATGTTGGACACCACCATGACAACATGTACAAGCAGACCCATGTCAGTAGGGATGACATGATGTTGGACACCAACATGACAACATGTACAAGCAGACCCATGTCAGTAGGGATGACATGATGTTGGACACCATGACAACACGACTGTTCAGACTGTCAAACCAAATGTGCTGGGATCCTACATGGACAACATTGCCTAAGGATTAGCGCCAGGTTCATGTAAAACTAAGATTATATTACCTATATTTGTTTATTACTTTATATTACATTAAATTTACTTGAATAGTTGACTATAAAAAAATATCAATTTTGCCTGATAAATAATTTGGCAATGTTTATTTGATACTCTTCAATACAGACATATTTATCCCATTCTTAACAACATGCACATTTTAAACAGCCATTATATACAAAGGAATTGTGAGCAGTGGGAAGGAGCTATAGTGACGTAAGCAATGTGTCCGGGCATCTTTAGGACGGTTAACACAACCTGAAATAACCAATATCTAAATAATAATATTTAAAACATTTGGTGAGCAATTCTAGGTTTGTGTCATTTCCCGAACATTTTGATTCATGACCGCAGGACAGTTATTTACTTGTCCTCTGTCCATCTGAAATGATATTAGACCCAGAAAAGGCTTTAGCATTTCTGGATCTGGTTTATGTATGGTTTCTTCTTTGCATTGTAGAGTTTTAACTTGCATTTGTGGATGCAGCAACGTGCTGTGTTCACAGTCAATGGTTTTTAGAAGTGTTCCTGAGTCCATGCAGTGATTTCCACAATAGAATCATGCCTGTTTTTAATGCAGTGCCGTCTGAGGGCCTGAAGATCACTGCCTTCCAATACTGGTTTTCAGCCTTGTCCCCTGGTCTCCAGATTCTCTGTTTCACTATTTGCCTGCACAGCCTTTCAAAGTAGTGAACCCCATCTTTACTTCTGGAAGACTCATCCTCTCTGGGAGGCTCTTTTGTATTTGTATCATGTTACTGACCTGTTACCAATCTACCTGATTAGTTGTGAGATGTTCCACCAGGATTTGTTTTGCCCCAGTTATGTTGTTGGCAATGAATTTTCCAAGAAACTAGAACATTTCTCAGTTTTACCATTCTACTATTTTCTATCAAATATAGGGCTTAAAATGACTCGCACACCACTGCATTCTGTTATTCTTTACATTTTACTAGGGCTGGACCCAAAATTTCAACTATTCGTATATTTGTTCACTGGGTAGGTATTCGGTTTTCATTTTGACTATTCGGATAGTCAGACAGAGATAGAGACAAATATAGATATTTTCTTTACAAGCAAGAGCCCAGCATCATCTCCTGGACAGCCAGCCGTGGAACAGAGGAGACCACGAGTCCCCTTTTACCCGACACGGTGGAGTAACTCATCTTCCTTGCACTTGAAGAGAGTGTAGCTAGGATTCTCATCTCGGTCATTGTGCGTTATTGTTCTCAGTCATCCATCTGCTCTCTACTCTTTGGTTGTGCATTATTATGACTCAGGGTACTTTGTTCAGCAATAGACCTGCGTTGGTGCAACCTCTCTTGCGACTAGCTCTCCGCACGTAACATTAGGATTTGTTTCTTCATTTGAAAGATAAAAAAAAAATGCGTTTATTGAAATGTGTGATTTGCTGCTGTTATTATAACTGCGCTAATTACGCTACCTAGCTTGTTCTATTACTTTTTGCTACTAGGCTGCAGTGTATGGATGGGTAATGGCTGAAATGCAGAGAAGACTTTTTCATTTTGTTTGAAAAATAAAAAAGAATAATAAATCTTAACAATACATGGCCTACAGACACCAGGCCTATGCTGTTTCTGTGCTTCTGTTTCACGCCGCTTTCTTAGGCAATTTCTAGAAGTAGGAGGCTGATATCTTGGATAAATATAGATAGATATGGTCATATGTAAAATTATAGAACAAAATGCTCCAAAATCCTCCTTTAGTACTAAAATCAAACCGAAAGACATCTGTTGCAGAGAAGTGTAGCAATACAACCACCCCCCACCGGCCGAAGCATCGCAGCCCTACATTTTACACAGCATCCCAAACTTTTGGGAAATGGGGTTGTAGGAGGAGAGGTAAAACGCAGCCATGGCAGCAGAGGTGGTAAACAGCGGGATAAGGCGGAGATATGAGCCTGTCTGTTGTGTTCTATTGTCTACATCGTCAGTGAGCAGTTTGTCAGGTTGCATCAGAAACCTGCTTTGTACCGGGTTCCCTGCACAGGGATTACAAGAATTCCCCGTTCTCCGTCTCCCTCTTTTCCGCGTTAGATGTTCCAGTGAGAGCCTGCCAGAAAGGCCTCCTTAGCTACGTTAGAACGGGGGGGGGGCTCGTCACAAGGACGGGGGGGTTGGTGGGGGAGTGTCTTAACTTACATAGTCAGGCGACACCGTCAGAACGCTCCTGCTCTTCCTCATCTTCTGCAGAGTATTCCCTCTGGTCCCCAGAAGCCGGCTTCACACACACACCTGGAACGACACAGATGTTTGTGTTGTCAAGTACAACAAAAAGCAGAAGTGCATATATTACAGTTGTGTGCCCCACAGTCTAGACACACTCAGAAAGACTGTGTTAGTATGGTTGTTTACAGTCGGTTATAAAAGTGATATGTATGCTAAAATACAATCTTACATTATTTAGAGAGAGAAAGAGACACATACACACACAATATAGAGCACAGGAGGTCTATATTTATGTAATGTGTACTAGCTTAGGTGGTACATAAATATACATATAACCTCAGCGTAAATGCGGTCATGTATGTTACATTGACAAGAATCTGTGAGATTTGGAGGACATCAATTAGTTTATAATAGCTTGTAGTTATTGAAATGAGCCAAGAGTGATATGAAGAGCTAGACAGAGACAAATGTCTGTTGTCCCAGAACACTTGCAACAGAATCCACATGTTGAAGAACTACTGAACTGTCTGGGAAAGTGAGCTCTTGTACGGGGTGGGACTCGGGTGGAGCAGGATCTAATACAAGGATAGAGAGAACAGACGGAGGTCTCTCTAATCACACTTCTTTAACCCTTAGCCAGAAGACTGTGTGTGATCCGGGGTGATGTAGTAGGTGACGCAGAAAAAAAAAAACAGTTCCTCTTTAGGTTTCGTCTTAAAAGTTGTCCGCTTTAGGGAGTTTATCCGAGCCACTGTGCTTGAACACTGTTGTTGCTACCTTCTGGTTTCAGGCTGGGGGTTTTCCAAAAGCACTTTGTGACAACTGCTGATGTAAAAAGGGCATTATACATTTGATGAATTGATTGATAAATAAGAGGTGAAACAGTAGTAGTTCTTCTAACAAGCACACACAAACACCCACACCACAGTCTTCTGACGTAGTTCATGTGAGGGAATGGGTTACTGCAAAGAAAACCACTTGAAAGTGAGACCCACTGTATGTGACCCAATCAGTGGGAATAGCTGGGCATTATCAGGCCTCTAGACAAAAACAAAATGCCACTTTCCCAACTAACCCATACCAGTATGTTTGTGTCCTTATTGTTTCACCCAGTATGATGTAAAAATAGATTTAAATTCAAATCCGCGGATATTAAAACAATATTATCACTCGCGTTCAAATTCACATTTGGCACGTTTTAATTCTCCATAGACATGCATTTAATTGTCCTCTCTTCCCATAACATTTTTGCAACTGAATCTTAACATTAATCTCTTTGTTGTTTGTTTCTTGTTTTATTTATAAGTGCTATACTTTGGCCATACATTTTCATTTTGTGTCGTTTTATCATACAAACCACTATGTATTTGTGTACAGGTCAGCATTGGGACCAAGAACATCTTCATAAAATTCGAAAAGTAATAAATCAGAATCAATCAACCAGAAAACATTATTACACGCAAGACGTGGTATTTGCCTAAAACTTTACAGCAGAAATGTAAACCTTATAGTTATAGTGGCTAGCCAGGAATAATGTAATCCAAGATGGTGTCTGAGAAGACCAGTCCTAACAAGGTGGAGAGGAGGTTCTGATTGACAGCTGTCAAGAACCAAGGAGAGTGTCAGTGTGAAGAGACTCTGATACAAAGGAGATCCACCTTGAGTAGCATGTCCACAAGTCTGGCTGGTTCAGGTCGAGGAGGTTTCTGGGAGTAAGATAATAGAGCTGGTCAGAGACAACAGGGCCAAGTGTCTTAGATAGGAAAGACAGAAGATCTACGGTTTATAGTTTGTGTCAGAGGTTTTAAATGAGGGGCGGGAGTCTGCCATCTCAAAATTTAATGCAGCTAAAATATACGGATGAGTTACAGAGAAGATTTCACTCCGGGGGCCACAATCCAGTTCTGTGAGCTTGAGTGAATCACTTGTACGCAGGGCAAAAGGGAGGGCTGAACCGGCCGAGAGGAAAGGGCTGTTAGAAGCACAGTGGAAAAGGGAACTGAGAAACCCATAAAGTTTGAAGAAAACATAGCTTACAGGTGACAACGAAAGATCCGGTGCTTAGACCGTTTGTACACTGTAAGTTTTCATTTGGATTGAACTAAACTTGAACATGTTAGCGTTGATGTCGGAGGTGAAAAGATATTTCAAATAGCGGAAAAATAAAGTAAAGGGAAGCACATCTTACCATGACGCAAACAGACATGCTTCATGAAACTAGAAATCCTACTTGCCAAAATTTGTCTTCTCAACAAAGCTTCTTTTGAGCAGCAGCATATATTGTAGCCGCTGGCATTAGAAGACTTCCTGATAGCTGACTTTGGGTGTTACATATTCACATACATGTGCTGCACTGGGACATTATGCTGCTCTTGTTATGTTCAACCCTATTCATTTTGGTTTAATATAAAGTTGGACTGGCTAACTTAGCTACATTGTTAGCTTGCCATTTTCCATGACTGTTTGCAGTTTATCCAATAACCCAATATGATGTAAAATGAAAAATGCTTTAATTGACAACTGTCTATCGAAATTAAACCAATACAGCACTGATTAAATAAAAATGATTCTGTCAAGTTGACCTGTAAACAACAGTAATGTGAAGTGATCATTGTAAAGTTCAAATGGGCTTTTAGAAGACTACACAATGCATACAATAGATCAGGGGTCTCCAAACCGTTCCATGGAGGGCCGAGTGTCTGCAGGTTTTCACTCTCACCTTGTACTTGATTGATTAATTATGTCACTGATTGGTTAGGTCTACCCTCATCTGGTTATTTAGGTCTGAACCTGGAACCAATTTACAGGAAAAAACTAAAACCTGCAGACACTCTGCCCTCCGTGGAACGGTTTGGAGACCCCTGCGATAGATGGTCCAAACCGACAAATCACAGCGCAATGGCCCAACAGACAAAAACAGAAAACAAATGCAATACCTTTGTATGTTTATTCTACAGGAACCTAGAGATGATATTGGCACTGCATCTTATATCATTTTGTGGCAGGTGCCCTTGATTTCGAAACCAAGAATCTTAACCAATATGATCCAGCATGACCACCATTAGAGATACCCTTTCAGCCAGCCACATCAGCTCTGGGCTGACTCTGTGACAACAAGACTGAGGTAAATGAACGACTGTCTGAAGCTACAACCTGTTATGACGTTTCATTATATTAAATTACCCATAATGGTTGGAATGAATGACTGTTTGTTGGGAGACCCACAATGGCTTCATTGATCAAACCGTGTTTGATCAATGATTGCCATCCGGTCGGTTTGTTTGTATTCCGCAGCCAGATCCATTGAAATAAAAATGTTAGTTTAAACAGCCTGTGTTTCACAGGTTAGCCTTTTTTGTCTCTGTGTAGCTACAGACAGATGGATACGTGTGTTTACTTTAAGTATGCATAGGTACAGAAAATGCCACAATAGCTCTAAAGCAGACAACCTCATCATAACCTTATCACTAGTTGTTTATACAGGGCTCTCCTACAGAGAGCTAAAAGACCAACCAAGCCTAGGTTACTGTTTAGTATTATTATAGTTATCAGACACAATCATTGGGGTCTTAGTCAGCCACCATCCCGGAACACAAGTTCAAAGAAATACGATACATGAATGTACTACCGCCCCTATTGGCAGTACTAGGTGTCAAAACAGGGAACAGTGTTATCGTTGTCTATTCAAGTCGGGACCTGGAAACCAGTTCCACCCAATATTTTCTATTACAACTCTCTAATCAGGGACGTACAGAGACCTGGAATGCCAGGTGTGTGTAATTAATGATGAGTTACAATAAAAAAAAAACAGGCTCCAGTCCTAATAGGAGAGTTAAATACCCCTGCCACACACGTTTCTAAAATGCGAGGGACCCTTTTTTGGTCAACCAACCACAACGTCAGAAACAAAGTTAGCTACCAGCCACTCAGATTTGTTTAACCAGCCATATTACCCCAATAACTCATGAGAAACACAAAATATCTTATCCTCATTGTTACTGAAAAAGAAAAAAATCCATATTATAGTGTTTGATGCCAATGGGAAATTCCATCATCCTTGGACGTGAGCGCCAACGCTACATTATATTTTTGTGTCTGCTCCATCACAAGAGGGTTAAATGCCTACTGTCAGGATTAGAACATTATTTAGGGGAGGTTTGAGGGGAGATGTTCACATATAAAAAGAATACAGTATGGAGTGTTGAATGTTGCAGTTCATCCCCAAGAGGTCAACTCGAAGTAATATGCTTAGCATTGTAAAGTAGACCTTAGCATAAAACAGCAAATCTTAGAAATTGGGTGCCAGGAAAGTAATTTTATCATGTCTTCTTGGGGAGAATACATAGAGTCATTATAGTAAAATGAAAATAAGTTGTAATCCCCCCCAAGGCAAATATATATCTCATAACAATAGAATCAAAGAGAAAAAACAAAGATGATATACTCTATTATTCTCCAATGTGCTGAAAATACCTTTACAAGAAAGGTGTGTTTAGCTGATATACATAATCAATGAATTATTAACCTCCCCAATTTGACAAACCACGTTTCTCTGCAGAATGGAACAAGGCAAACACCTTCCCAGTGCACAATCAATGAGTGTTTGAATCAAACGTGAGTGATAGCAAATGGAACTTTGGCCTACCAGGGTCTCGCTTCCTGGAACCTTTGGAAGGCATAATTTAAATTATTATATCGGTATTGAGTAAGTGACAAAACAAAATAGTAAAATAGCAATACAGCTTCAGCCTAAAGTTTCTGTAAAATATGGGGTGAGAAAGTACCTCATTTTCAGATCCCTTTACTTCCTTCATATTTTCTTCACATATATTTTATAAATAAAAAGGCCTTAGAATAGTAGCTTCATAAATTAATTAATTGTAAACTATTTGCAACTTTTGCCACAATAATGTATAGTCATATAACTGATGCTCTTATGCAAAGCAACTTACAGTATTGAGTGCAACTCCAATGAATTGAACCCATGACTTCTGGCATTGCAACCACCATGTTTTACCACCTGATATACATTATGTCAACAGTGCACCTCTCTTGCTCTTTAATCTTCATTGTTCCCTCGCATAATAATTGTATTGCCCAACTACGACATACTGTATGTTTTTGAACATGAAATACATGACAAAAAGGCATGTAGGCATATTACCATCACTGAATATTTGTCCTACAGTCCAGACATCATGAACTGCAATATTCAAGTCTCTTTGCAGACGTTCGAGACCAGGCTTCGACTGTGCCAATAAAAGACATGTCTTAAAGCTCCAGCAGCGTTGTCCTGGCTGTGTGCCATGGGTTGCTGTCGCACTAAAGAATTAATCCTTACCTCAGTCTGATGTACAGCACACACTAAAATCAGCATTTCTTCACAGACCTTTGGATTTATCTCTGTTCAACCTGCCCATGAACCTTAATAGTGTCCCATACCATGCCACTGAGAAACATCCCCATAACATGATGCTACCACCACCATGGTTAATCATAGGGATGGTACTAGCCATTGGATGAGCGGTACCTTTTTTTGTCTCAGGTAGACACTAATAAAGCTCTGAGACATCCCAAGGATCTTCCATTGACAAAATGCATCTTAATGTAAACAAGCCCGGTCTTAAGCTGCAGTTTCCTTTACTGTTATATGTGTGCCGGGGAGCACCCCTTCAGCAATTATATTCCCATTGACGTAATTACAACAATTATATCTCAGACCATTCAGTGTAGAAGGCTAATGAACACAGAAGAGTACAACCTTATTGGTCCTACAAAGGTTCTCTCATGCTAATCGCTTGTGTGCACAAGGGGGTGTGGCTCCGCGTGCTTGCACTCGTGTACAACTTTGTGTTTTTAACTGTGAGTGAGAATGAATGACCAAAAGGCAGTCAAACGAAGTATTTTTCAGTGATCAGATGGATTCAAGCTTGAAGGGAGGAGAGGGAAAACTAAAGCAAAAGGAATGAGAGCATCATAAAGATAAAGATTTAGGACAGGGCATTAAGTGATGTGGAAATGAGCATGCAAAATGATAGAGCAACTTAGACTAGACAAAAGATAGCCAGTGGTTAGGAAAAAGAACAAGAAACCGCAGAGAAAAAGCTACAGGAAATAACTAAGAGATAGATTAAACGCAAGAGACAGGGAGCAGCTTTAAGGGGCCAAACGCCTTTGTGCCAAGCACTAAAGTTTCCTTTAAAACTTCATTTCAAGTCCATTGTTTTGTAATATATTCAAAAAGCCCATTTTGCCCAAACAATTTAGCATCTCCTTATGACAGCTTGATTGACCAAGCTCAATCAAGGTAAAAGGCGAGAGGCAGACGGCTTCCGGACCAGTCTTCTGGATTAAGCAAGCAGTGTGATCAGAAGAACTGCATCAGACGTTTTTCGGATCACATACATTGACAGTGACTGTACAGAGTCCACTTGGAGATGCTGCGATAAAGCAGGGCCCTAATTATATCCAGAATTTGTGGAGAAAAATGGCGTATAAGTAAAAAAATATATAGATATAAAAAAATAAAAATGCAGCTCTCCCGAAATTACATTCTGTCAGCTCTACCAAAAAGAGCCATTTGGCTGATTGTTAACAATTGTCTTCGCTGTGGCTTGTATGTTGTAGACGTTTACTGAATACCAAGTGATTGAATGCTTCTGAAAAGCACTTGTTGAGCTTTAAACAACTACCAGCCTGCAGTTGTTACAATTAGCAGTATTACAAGCCCAAATGCGGTCATAACGTTGCGCAGCCAACATATAACCATGTTTAATGGACTACCTGTATAAAAAATAAACTCCATACATTACAGTATCTTTAGCCCATAATGTTTAATGCAGTCCCATGTTACAGCTATATTTAAACACATTAACCACCAATACAAGTCTTATCTGAAATTACCTTATCTGAACAAGTCAGAGAGGATGTTGGCAGAAACACGTAAGCAGGATGTTTTGACTGGATGGGGCATCTGTAGTTTCTTCCTTCCCAATTGTATGTGATAGCACTCTGAGACAGACCCTCAACTCTCAACTTCCTATCTGTCCTTAGATACTCAGTTATTTCTCTTTAGAACCAAGTGGTATACAGATTTTCATATTATCAACAACTATCAAAAAACTGTAAATGGTAATGGTTGCTAATGGTTAATATGACTACCAGGCCTTGTCACCAGTCATGTCTCTGGGGACCATATGACTAGCAGGCCTTGTCAACAGTCATGTCTCTGGGGACCATATGACTAGCAGGCCTTGTCACCAGTCATGTCTCTGGGGACCATATGACTAGCAGGCCTTGTCACCAGTCATGTCTCTGGGGACCATATGACTAGCAGGCCTTGTCAACAGTCATGTCTCTGGAGGCCAAAATACTCTGTAGTCATGTCAAATGCAAGGTCAAAGGTAACCTCATCACTAGGCTATATATATATATATATATATATATCTCTTAATACAAAATAAAAGCTAGCGGCCATTAAGAGATATATATATATATATATATATATATATATATCTCATAATACAAAATAAAAGCTAGCGGCCAACAACACCACAACGAATAGGATTTAATGAAGCAAAACCTGCATTGTGATGCCCCAACTCAGTGCAGTATCTATGAGAAGATTGGTCAGTCGATTAGCGCCAATCATGGTGGGAATTTCACACAACTTTGTAAATGGCTAATTGAGTTGTTTCTTTGAGTCTTTTTTTTCACCCCATGTTCCAAATCTTTGGGAATAAGATTTTGGTAATATATGCTCCTCAAGCCATTGTAAAAATCAGGTCCAGGATAGTCAGATGTTTGCTACTTCTGTCAGACATGCCTTAGATAGCACTCGTTTGTGTGTTACACATGTGTAATACACATGAGAACTGTACAATGAGGAGAACTGTACAAAAACAAAGTGACCAGTGATTGGATCAACTCTATACAAAGTCAACGACAAATAGCATTGAGACCAATCAGAACCATTGGGTGCAATATAAAAATATAACAGCCACAACATGTGGCTGGATTTGGAGTACCATGGTACCATGTGACAGTCATTAATGAGTTCTAAATTCATTTTGAAACATTTGTAACAAATCTAAAACATACATTTTCAATCCATATTTTGTTGTTCGTTAATCTTTACCAGCTACATCTAATCTTTAGCAACATATTATGGGATACTTTTTATGACATCATTATCAGATTTTGTGGGGTTCTGGAGGATAAGTGAATGAAACAAGCCTGGCCATAGTACACCATAACCTCGGGTGCACGAACATCCTAATTAAAATACTATCACCTCTTTAAGAGAAGATAAACAGAAACATGCGGCATCGGCTGCTCATCCTATTCTGCCTGTGTGTGTGTGTGTAAACATTATGTCTATCTGCAGGTACCTAGTCTCCTGAGGAAGGTTAATTAAAATTAATTAGTCTACTTATCAACTCATTCAGACAAAGAATTGTTTAGACAGGCAAGACCAAATATTTAACTACATAAATACACACACGAACAGATTATTTTTTTTGTCCAGCAAAGTTGGTAATCACATTCCGTCCTAAAATCTTTAATCAACTCAAAAGCAAACATCAAATTGGTCCTTCGTTCCCAGAAACAGGGTCACACACTAAGACGAAAAGACTAATCTGTTTGGTTACAAATGAGGAAATAAATCTAGAACAACCCCCAAGTGTGCGGATTCCTTCTGTGATAAATTATTTCCTTGATAGGTTTGTCTTACCAAGGGGGTTTTACTGGACACATAATAAATAGGAGATACAGGATGCACTGGTTAGCCATGCTCAACCCCAGCAAGCAGACACGCACAGCTGGGACGAAGGTGCCTACCAAAGATGAATCAACCTGGGCCAGAAGTGTTGCACACAGGGTCACTGTTTTCAATGAGAATAATAATCAGATTTAGTCACTTCCCTAAAACCTAGGCAGCTTGACAAAGAGGAAATCCATTCCTCAATCCCGTAAACAAGAGAGGAACATGATGAATTTCAGATTTTTCAACTTGCCGGCTCCGGGATTAAATCGAGCGGTCTTTCAGATATTGCTTTAATCATTACTAGGCTGCCTGCCGCCCCAAAGAGAACATTAATTCATGTACTAGAAGTCTACAATATTGGTTGATAAAAACCAAAATAAGGTATAAATATACTCCTGGAAGACAGTTTAAACTCAATGCTTGATCATGTACTCAAGTAAAACTGGCAAAAGACTAAAAACAATCAGTGTGATTACCTTTTGAATAATTTAGTGAATGTTCATTTTCTCCTTTCAACAAATTACTCAGTTATCTTTGCTGAAATACTGTGTTATTGCAAGACATCTCAGCTTCAGACTTTTCCAAAAGACTAAATGCTAAAGAAACATTTCATAAAGTATATGAAATGTTATTCCTTCAAAGTTAGTTTCAGGGAACTAACACCAAACCCTGGGGCTGAAATTAACTATCATTATTTGCAAACTTGACCGTGGCAGCAAAATGTATTATTGTGTGTACTGAAATATCTACAAAATACAAATGTCTCCAAACTCATTGACAACACCCTCCCATACTGCCTGGCAATCACACCAAGCACTCTGAAATAGCAACCAGTGTTTTCTCA
Source organism: Novumbra hubbsi (assembly GCA_016801125.1). NCBI lineage: Eukaryota > Metazoa > Chordata > Actinopteri > Esociformes > Umbridae > Novumbra > Novumbra hubbsi. The sequence goes on along the minus strand of JACXGK010006988.1, from coordinate 14,734 downwards.
GGGCTGGGAAGTGGACAGTTCTTGACTGGCCAAGTCAATCTCCATATTTAAAACAAATTGAATGGGGCTTACATGTGCTGAAGATGATACTTTAGGCAAAAAAGGCATAAAAACATTATGACAGCAGCAGTACATGCCTGGTCAAGCATTACCTCAGAAGACACCCAGAATCTGTTGGGGTCAGACTCAACACAATTCTTGAATGCAACACATATGCCACCAAACACTCAATATACATTTTTACATTTTATTAAATCAGCCAACACTGTCGACCCCTGAAAAAGGCAGAATGCATGAAAAGTGGAATTATTTCTAAATGGTGAAGACCATAAATACTCAAAAGAATCCTGGGGAGCAATTTTTTAACACAGTCTTTTCTTTAAAGAGTTTCAAGTGTTTAAATGCAAACTGTACAGTGTCATCGACATAATGTCTTTTTGGATGCATTATTAAACTGTTGGTCTGGATATAATGTAATAGATGGTTTAGCTGTTTACTTTGTTTATTCCGTTCTGTAGTTGTGGACCCATCGTCTGTGTTCATTGCCAGCATCGACAGTTGGAGGTGACTACTTCAGACCGGTCAGGATGCTTGAAGTTAGTAAGAGGATAAGATCCTAATGGATTTATAGAATTGATATTCAACTCGCAGCTAATATGCAGTGTAAAAACTCGCATTGAGCACCTTTAATAAGATCCCTTTCTGTACTTTTTAAATGGTTTATGAAAGCAATTGCAACAGTATTCTGTATAACAATCAGATTGAACTAGGCAATGGCCAAATGATGAAAGGATTCCAGATCCTAAATCTGCACCGTAGTTTACCTTCTCTGGTTATAATACCTCATCCCTCAGTCATCAGTCAAAAAACGACGTGGATGCTGGGGGAAATAATTAGAGGCTGGGCCTATTGAAAAGCATACACAGATCAATCACAAAAACTCAATAGCAAACAGGAACAATTAGATGTTACCCTTTAAGGAATGCAAGCCATTTACTTATTAATATTGTTTTTCCCATTAATGATTTTCTCATGATTCTAAACATGTAGCTAATCCACACCAAACCAGTTGTCTAAATACACGGTTGCGTTCAACAACCTAAATGGCTAAATGACAGAAAATGTACCTGTGCATTGACCAAAGGTTTAGGATTTCTGAAAACAAATCTTCATAGGCTGATGCCGGCCAATCCTCACAGTTTACACAAACACCAGAGACAAAAACAGCCACACCCACACAGGAAATAACTGTTTGTAGTTGTTTTCTGCACAACCAATGAGGAGCGCTGTGCTCCCTGTGAGGCACGGGCCAATGCTTTCATGCGGTGGGCGGTGCGACCAGCACTCTCCCATATCTGATGAAGGTTTGGTCTGAAGTGCATTGCAGAGACTTGGAAACAGCATACCACCTCCAAGAAAAACAAATAATTAGTAGCTAACCCTTTTGATTTTAGATGCTGTAAAATGTTCACCAACAGCATTTACAGACAACAATATTGCTATTTTTGGCTATTTGTGCTTCAGAAGAAATAGTTGTGATCACTTCTTATCAACTGCCATAGGTGCAACTTAAAAATATATCCAAGTAGGTGAACAAAACTAAACATGTTATTCATTATTAACAGAGTAATTCCATATTACCGAATGAACAAAAATGTTGGAACAAACAACAACTTTATAAACAATGGCTCAGTAGCCACAGACAAAGATACCCGGAGAAGTGCCTAAAACATATTACAACATTAACATTGGTATTATTTTCCGAGATCAAAAACGTGATTTGTTCTTATTTGTAATATGGTATCACTTTGGACAGTACGTGCATTCAAAGAAAATGAGCAGTTTCTCAATTCTTTGTTTAAGGGCTAAGCAACCATGTGATTAGACAAACATCTTCTGAGCAGTATTATTAGATGTTTATTATAAGCATTTTAGCTGTGATAAACCTATAAATAGTAGTCACCAGAATCTTTGAGTTGACAATTGACTTCAGGAGGTTAATGGGGTTAAAAAACTGAACGACCAATAGGTAAAGGTGAAAGAGAATCTGCATTAAATATGATATCATAGAGATCCACACTATGTGAGTGAACAGTTTACAGACACTGTGACAGATAAACGTTATTGTAACATTCATTCACCCGAAGCTGGCATGTTAAAGTCACTGCATGGTGCAGTTCAAATGCGCGCGTTGCCTGTCAATGTGGGAGCCACTTAGCACTGCAGTGTCAACACACCTCTGGGTGTAAGTGACAGGGACGTCTGGGGACGCCTGACAGGGACAGAGGGGTTGTATTATTATCAAATACCACACCCATACTAGACCTAGAGCGGGACAAAGCACAGCAACACTTAAGAAGTGGGGGGGCGTTGTCAAATATATTTCAATTATTTCACAAACATCCAACTAATCCAATATTGGGAGATGACTGAAGACTAAACGTGATGTTGTTCCCATTCCTCTAGCCTCCCAAGAGATTCTCCATGTACTTCACAGTCTAATGATCTGTACAAATCCATCCGCAATTTGGGCTTGATTACCTTAGTTAAAGAGTCCCCCGAGACAGTAATGAGGAAAGGGTTTACTGCTTATATGACATTAGAAAATGAGGAACTAAAGTCATACTTCTTTCCCAATCATGAGCATTTCTACCTACACTGAAAAGTCCTAAGAACGTCACACAAAGGCTGCAACGTTCCTCACGAATGGGATTGACTGAAAGCGGTGCGGGAGATGGAAAAACAGACCTGAATCAGGCCTGACAAGCTGACAGAAAAACCCCCAAAATATTCTCTCTTCCCCACCGGTAAACAAGCCACGTAGTGCAGGTAGAGAAGCCCATTATGGATCCTTTTGTACAGATGCTCAAAGTAAAGGGTTAGTTGTCCAGTACTCTACAGAGTCAAGTAAAAAATATTCTAATCTTCTTATTAATAATACATGGTACTTCTAGTGCATTTCAAGGACCTAATGTCACTTCATAAACTAGAACAAACAAAACAGAGTCAAAACCAAACGAAAACAACAGATAACCAAAATTGAAAAAAGGAAAGGAGATGGAAGCTAAGGATTTGACTTTCTGAACAGATCTTAAGGCATTGGTGGAAGATGTTTACTGACTTGGAGTCACATTTGGAGGCAGGAAGTCAAAAGCCTAGAATTACCCAGGAGAAAACCCTGTCACCAAAGCTCCATTGTTTGGACCTGGGGATTGTATCTGACCTGTCAAGGTTTAGATTCTCTGCCTTCTCACTTGATTGTTATAAAACAAAACACACACTTGAACCATGTTGGAAAAAACAGATCCTAAAAAATCCAAATTCAACATTATTTCTAAGAAAAACCTTGTAGGGGCTGATTCAGAAGAAGAAAGTGATAATTCCACAGTAAAAATGTAGTGGTTTTTGGCTTGAACTAGGCCTACATCAAACAGAATAGAGAAGGATTTGACTGAAACAAGCAGTGATGTAAGGAAAGACTTTACAAAAGTTTGCTTAGATTAGAAGCTGTTGCCATCACTAACCTGAGTGAGAGTAAATCAATGATTGTTTATAACATAATGAAGCTGGAGAAAGTATTGAAGAAAACTACGAAAGCTGACTACTTTTATTCGGATTCTCCCAACTTTCCAACCCTAATCTGTATCTGGGACTTGGGAAAATGTTTATATTCCAGAAATCATCTGGGAGAAAGGCAAGTCTGAATTCATTATGGATATAAAAGCACAGATACACGCGGGCTGGAGTAACGCTTACGCGCGAGTAACGCCGACGCGCGAGTAACGCCGACGCGCGAGTAACGCCGACGCGCGAGTAACGCCGACGCTCGGGCTGGAGTAACGCTACATGATTTGCACATGTTTGTACTTCTTGTACAAAATGCATTCTTAAACCCTTTTCCAGTCCTCACAAAGGGGCTTTTATCCCAACACCCATCAGGACAGCTCAGTGTGTTACTCCAGCCAGCCAGCAGATTCATTGAGGGGGGGGAAACTCTTCTCAAGGTACCTAAAATATTTTGGTCAGCAAAACTTTTTTGATATCAAAATCTTTCTAGGACACAAATACTGTTTTATATTCAATGGCCAATGTCTGGCCTACTTTTACTGGAGCTATGAAAGTATTTCATTCTGATTCTGATTAATTGAAGCAAAAACTTTTGTAACAAATAGGTTTTCATTGAGCACACATAACATTTTAACTATTCAGTTCTACGTTGTACTGTATGCTTTTTGAAATTCTAACTAATGACAGCTCAAATAAAAACATGTATTAAAGAAAATAGATTTAATTGATCATTTGTTCATTACATAATGGAGCTTGAGAAAATTATTATTGAGGACTAAAAAGGCTGACAGATTTGATTCAGATTTCTCCAATCGTAAACCCTGACTAACATGCAGGCTAATCTGAATCTGAGACTTGGACATTTAACCAAATTAAAGAAATAACAATTAACCATGATTTACAGCTAGAGGCAATGGACATTCATGACTAAAAGCAAACAAAAAGACATGGTTGTTTTCTCAAACAGTCTGACTGGTCTTGTCCACTGATAAGTGCAGTACAATTTTGGGACATTCTAGAGAGAGAAAAAAAAATATTTCAACCTTCAGTAAGGAAAACCAAATTAATTAATCACATGTTAATAATTTGAAAAGGTTACAAACATAACCCGGTTCGATGAAACAAATCAATTTCCTTTTTTTTTTTCTTTTTTACTTTTAAGCTTCTCGTGACACCCTTCTAAAATCCCTCATTTGGGAAGCTCAGAATTAGAAGATTATTCACGTTGCTCTATAACATTCAACTGACGTGCTGCTGTCTCTTTGACGGCCATGTTTGTTGAGCGGGAAGAATGAGATGTACAACAATGCTCTGCTTGATTGTAAAAGTCACTGTAATTATGTTACCAGTCGGTACACACACTAAAACCATAACAAGGTCTACAAAACTACAACCCCGTTTCCAAAAATGCTGGAATGCTGCGGAAAAAACAATGAAATGACATGCAAATAATGTATTCCTAGATTTAATTGAAAATAGTACAATACAATAGCAAATGTTTCAACTGAGACATTTTAGTTTTTTGGGAAAAACACTTGCCCGTTTTGAATTTGAAGCCAGCAACACATTTCAAAAAGGTTGGGAAAGGGGCATGTTTACCACTGAGTTGCATCACTCTTTTAACAAAACTCTGTGTTTGGGAACTGAGGAGAACAATTTCAAGAATTTTGAAAGCGAAAAGTATTTCCATTCCTGCGTGATATAAGCTTCCAGCTGCTCAACAGTTACATGTGTCTCCTATGCATGGTAGTTCTAACTGGCATTGGTGGATGCAGCGACGTAATGCTCTCACAGAAAACTGTTCCTGAGCTCATGCAGTGATGTCCACTACAGAATTGTGTCGTTTTCAATGCAGTCCCGTCTGAGGGCATTATGACCATGGCCATCCAATATGTTTTGAACCTTGTCCCTTAGGTACAAATACTTCTTGGGATATGCTGAATCTTTTCATGATAAGATCACCAAACTCTTTGCAATTTTATGTTGAGAAACGTTCTACTTATTGTTGCACTGTGTCTTTCACCGAGTGGGGAACCACCCCCCATCTTTACTTCTGAAAGACACATCATGTTACTGACCTGTTACCAATTAACCACATTAGTTGCTACCCTTCAATAAAAAAGTAGTTAGAAAAGAAGTATATGACCTCAAATGGCATATGAACACTTAGTCCATCACTACATTCAGCACACATCCATCAAGCAACAGGAAGCCCTCTGTCCTTTTAACCATTCCTTCATCAATCAGCCATTCATTCATCTATTGTGTTTGTCATATCCTGTTAGAGTGCAGTCCACCTCCATTCATGAGTCAACCATGCAATCACATACATGATTGCCCCCACAGTACACAGGCTTAAAAACATGGAAATCACAATGCAGACGGCATCTGCCTGCCTCACCGCACCCTGCTACTGACAACTCCATGTTCCCTAGTTAGCCTTTGTCCCAGCAGGCAACACGCATCATGACTGGGGAGTTTCAGAAGGGGGCTGAGGCCTGGTCCACGAGCCCCCCCCTCCCTCATCCTGCCTGACCTCAAGGACAAATACAATGAAGCCAATACACAGATGAACATTCAGATTAAGGGAGGCAGGAGAAAGGTGTGTGGACAGGCAGAGAGAAGAGCTGAGAGGTTGCTGGATCAAAATATTCCTGTAACATCACAGGCAACAATTACAAAGGGTTGCTAAATAACTGAGGGAGGTAATCTAGGGTGATCCTATTAGCACCTTGCGCAGGGCCCTTACAAAATAAAGCTTCATATATTTGTGTGCTAAGACTTCTCTAAATCAGACGGATCAAGCTTGCCAACAATTCACAGAAATACCTTCAGTTGTAATCATGCATGTATGCGTACACTGTAGTGCTGTAGCCTGGTAGTGAAAGTCTCCTAGGCTTGTTGTTAGTAAGCAGTTGGAGATGAAGAAGAAAGAAACCTAAAAGAAAACCATTGTTCTCCTTAACCCCCTCAAAATTCAGCCTCATACCTTGAGTATCAGGCATGTGGTTCCAACGTGAATGCTGACTGGCATACAGCCAGTGTGTCAACATCGCATTCAGAAATGCCTCGGTGTATCTCCTGATTGCATGCACATGTTCAAGGCACCCAGTGACAAAGACCGCTAAGCAACCCCAAAACATTGATGTCATTATGTACTATAAGGAGAAGTATCAATGTCTCTAGAGATGGAATTGTAGCATGATCTTGTGTCGTTTTTTCTGCCTTTTCTCCACACTCATTGCGTGACACACAGTGACAGAAAAGGAAAATTAGTTAATTTCTCGATACAAACTAGGTAAAGAAGTGATTGTCATATTGCAAGCACCTTTAACACTGCAGAAAATTATATAATTGGATTATTTTTTTTTAAAAATGTAAATTTTATTAGATTTTTCGGATCTAACTGCAAACCGATCCGTACATGTGGACACAAAAACCTATTTTAACTTGAACATATGCATCTAAGAAACCCAGGGGCCAATATACAGTGCTCAAAAAACATTAAGGGAACACGTAAACATCACCGCATAACAGCAAGAAACACATACTTCAGGGATATCAAGCTGTCCGCTTAGGAAGTATATGCAAATGTTAATCAATGTCACCTGTTTTGGTGCATATGAAAGTGACAACAGTTGCACTGGAGACAAAAGCAAGACAACCCCCAAAAATAACATGTTTTTTTCAGGTGGTGGCCACAGACAATTGCTCTCTGCTTATCCGTCCTGACTGGTTCTACTCTAGTTTTGCTACTGGTAACATGAGGCAATACCTGTTGGCAATTCAGGTAGCACATAAAGCCCAGCTCCGCCAGGATGGCACATCCATACAGGTGATCACAAGAGGCTTTGCTGTGTCACCCAGTACAGTCTCAAGAGCACGGAGAAGATACCAGAAGCCCTTAACTGCGAATCAAACAGGGCCGTAGAAGGGTTCTAAATAACAGCAGGACCGGTATCTGCTCCTTTGTGAAAAGAGGAACAAATGGAGCAATGCCAGAGCCCTACAAAATGACTCCAGTGGGCTGCTGGTGTGCAGGTTTCTGCCCAAACTGTGAGAAACAGACTCAATGAGGGTGGCATGAGGGCCTGACATCCGCTAGCGGGACTGGTGCTCACAGCCCAGCAGTGTGCAGCTCGATAGGCATTCACCAGACAACCCCAGAAACGGCTGGCCAGCCATTGGCGCCCTGTTCTCTTCACAGATGAGAGCAGGTTCACACTGAGCACATGGAAGAGAATTGCCTGCAACATCATCCAGCATGACTGATTCTGCAATGGGTCAGTGATGGTCTGGGGAGGCATATCCTTAGAGAGTCGCACATACCTCCACGTGCTTGCCAACGGTACCCTGACAGCTGTTAGGTACTGAAATTAAATCTTTAGACCCATCGTCAAACCTTACACAGGTTCAGTGGGCCCTGGGTTCCTCCTGGTGCAGGACAATGCCCGGCCTCATGTGGCCAGAGTGTGTAGGCAGTTCCTGGATGACAAATGCATTTATGCCAATGACTGGCCCTCACATTCCCCAGACCTGAATCAAATTGAGAACCTCCGGGATGTCATGTATAGGTGCATCCGACCCCACAAGTAGCTCCACAGACTGTCCAGGAGCTCACTGATGCCCTGATCCAGGTCTGGGAGGAGATCCCTGTGGACACCTTAGGCCATGTCATCAGGAGCATGCCCAGACGTTGTCGGGAGTGCATACAAGCATGTGGGGGTCATACACACTCTCGAGACACATTATTGGTTGCGGGGATGAAATTCATGTTGGAACAGCCTGAGATTTGTTGATTGCTTGTCAGTGCTTTGGAGATTCCAGTCTTCAAATCGGTTAGTGATGTTGGTTTCCATTGATGCCATTTTGTTGGCAATGAATTACACAAAGTACAGTAACATTTATCTTTAATATAATTCTTTCATCAAGACTCAATGTGTGATACGAGTCTTCCCTTAATTGATTTGAGCAGTGTATTTGGCGTTTCCTGTGCACACTTTGTGCGCCAGTGAGCTGTTTAGCTGGCTGTGTTTATACATTCCCTTCTGCAGGTCCACAGATGTATTATTTAATTCCAGCCAAGAACACGGAGCTCACACAGAGATTGACGATAACCAAGCGAGCACACAGGTCTGGCACCGTCTCCCGTCTGCACACAAATGCATGCAAACACGCTTGTATGCAAACGCATGTTACATACAGAACGCACGCTCTGTATGTAAAGGGAGGGCACTCGATTCGTTTACAAACACAATAGACTGATGGCATTCAGCACATGCAACTTCAGCCTCACAGGAAAACACAATGTAACATACAAGAACACCGACACACTTCATCAACAGACTGTCTATGGATGTGGAGGAGGGGGGAGTAATAAATCAGGTGATCACCCAGCCAGTAGCAGCACCACTCTATAGCCTTCCCTGAGTCCTAAGCCCTGATGGATGATCAGGGGCCCCATTGACTATTGCTGTGGAGGAGAACCTATGACTCACGCTGTTCTCTAAGTAACAAGTCCCACAGCCCATTAAAGTGTGTCTGTGTGAGTGTGCGCGAGCGTATGTTCCCATGTGTGATTTGGATCCTGTTCTACTACTCACAAGCCAGTAGGTAATCAATAACCTGCAGAGCTTCTACTCCGTCCAAAACCCACTGGTCCAGACCTAGAGGCCAGGGCAAGAGACTACTAATCACTGACCTAACCTTCAACTACGTGGACCAGGAACTATGAATCACACAGGACGTGGACACCATAGGGAACAGCAGAAGGTTCCACACAGACACACACACAGCGGAACAGAGCGAGAGAATGTACAGCCACTCCCCAAAGCAGAGGCAAAAAACTGTCAGAACGTGTTTCAAAACACTCTTAAGCAAGCCTATTTGAACGACATACATACACTTACCCACAAACAAAGAGATAACATTAATACAGTTTATGAAGGAAAGCCCTATACATCTCATTTTACATGCACTAGGCTCAATCAAATATCAAGAACATTAAATAGTTCTATATATTAGGATTGCTCTAATTTTGATGTTCATTGATTTCTCAAGCTTAGATTTTAAATATTTCTCAGAATCCCCTCACTGGATTGAAGTTTAATGGATTAAAACAACTAATTCAGTGTGTTCTACAGCAATAGTTCAGCTTATAAGTGAAATTAACAAATTGACAAGCCCACTGACTACAATGTATGTGCCACTTAAGAAGTGATTGGGTTTCTGTTTTCCAAGAAATCTGCCATAGATTTGAACTCTGGCTTCAACCCGATGTCCTTGATCCCCTGAAAATCCTTGCGTTAACAGAGGGAGCGAGCCTAAACTGAATGTCCTGCTGCAGGCTATTTGTTCACTCATTGAGTGTGCATCTGTAATTTTGTCACTGTCATAATTCTTTCAGTTTTTGCTTTGATATTCTTACTTTATTCAACTGTTAACTAATTGGTACCCAGTAGGCGACCCAGTTAAGTAACTTAGAACGTCAGGTTGGTTAACATAAACACAATTGAAAGTCTGTGTATGCAAGACGTAGCGTACTTTTCAGTATCCGTCACTCAAGACTGACTGCCGTTTATTAAAAAAAGTATAATTATGTCGAAAACCAGTTATCCAATATTTCTTGTATCCAATTTTGTACAAAATGGATGTAACTATTAACATAGCTTAACATATAGGCTATGTGATTTAGTTAATCCAATCACCTATCGTAACGAATACATACATTTAGACAGCCCATTGGACTTCGCTACTTGGGAAATCCCAGACAACCATTAGTTCATTAAATTAGCTAAAATGCTTTAATATTAGTGTGGTTAATTCATTATAATTATGCTTCTTATTCAACAAATAGAAAATTACACCGAGTTCGACAAAGTAGTCTATGTCTGCGCGCACGGGTGCACCTTACCTTGGAAGCGAATCCACTTTTTTAACTGGGAGACAGACTTTAATTTTCGTTAAATGCCAAGTCGGGTTCCTTTTGTTAGCCAGCTTGGTTTCAGGGCGCGCTATAGTGTAACCGTATCCTGGTATCCGTTCTGTTTATTCAAACCTCTTTGGACAAACCTCGAGGAGTTATTTGGTCCAGCTACAAACCCGTTTCGCATCCCTCCATTCCACCCCGAAAAAAGCACCTCCTTGAACGACTCCAAAGTCGTCTCACCAGATAATCTCGCAGAAATAGTTCAGAGGTTCTCCGTAGTTTTTGAATTGTGAAATACAGAACGTTTGGAGGAAGATGGAGGAAGATGGTCTCCGAAGAGCTTTCAACCAAAAAAGTCGTCATTCCCTCCCCTCATTGTACTAGTAGATTATCCTATTCTGGCCCAATCAAACGTACGGTTTGAAGGAATGGCTAGGCTACAATTCTGCGCGTGGTCCTAGTCCACGCTTTCCAGCGTGACATGCACCGGAATTGTGGTTAGGTGTAAAAAGTTAAAGGGATCCTTAGAATACATTTAGGGTGGGTGCTTGTAACACTTTGATTTTGTAATACTCTGTACTATTATTAATTGCCGCATATATATTCGTATCCAGAATAGGCCTAATTCACAAAGTGTATACATCTTTGGTTATATCTAATAATATATTGTGACATACATTTCTTGTAATATTTACTTTTAAACAGCAAAATATTTTTTCTGTCTCAAAATATTTAGAAGTGTGGTAGCTTTAAGCTTTAAGGCAGCAAATAAAACACATATGTCCAGTGCCAAAATGTGTTAAATTATACTAGCTTTAACTGCAAAGTGTGTGTGTGTGTGTGTGTGTGCATCCACCTTTGTCACATATATTACGATCTCATCTCCCATCAAGCAAAATGATGGAAAATAGTTCAATTTGCTCCCATATAATGAATCATTATTAGTAGCTACTAAGTTGTGTTCCACACAAAGAAGCCAAAATCTAACAGATTTTTAGACATTAAAATACTTATTTTAGCAAGTTTAATCTGAATATCAAATGTCAATTTACAGATATGATTATGAACATGAGAATAGTCTGGTCGGAACCCTATATTATTATGGTTTCGGTTTAGGTGTTATGTATGTTAAAGTTGGTAAATTTTAGGAGAAGGAAATACATGTGGGAGCACATATAAAACCCAAGGAAACAATAAAAGTGTAATTCTGTAAATGCCACAATACTCATCTTTCATCCATATTTAGTATTTACAGCGCTTCACTTTTTCTACATTTTGTTACGACATTATTCCAAAATGAATTCAATACATTTTTCTTCTCAAAATTCTACACACAATATCCCATAATGACAAAGTGAAAAAGGTTGTGATGCTCCACCACCATGCTTTACTGTAGGGATGGTATTGGCCAGGTGATGAGCGGTGCCTGGTTTCCTCCAGACATGACGCTTGGCATTCAGGCCTAAGAGTTTAATCTTTCTTTCATCAGACCAGAGAATTTTGTTTCTCATGGTCTGAGAGTCCTTCAGGTGCCTTTTGGCAAACTCCAGACGGGCTGTCATGTGCCATTTACCGAGGAGTGGCTTCCATCTAGCCACTCTACAATACTGGCCTGATTGGTGAAGTGCTGCAGAGATGGTGGTCTTTCCGGAAGTTTCTTCTCTCTTCACAGAGCAACGCTGGAACTCAGTCAGTGACCATTGGGTTCTCGATCACCTCCCTAACTAAGGCCCTTCTCCCCCAATCGCTCAGTTTGGTTGGACGGCCAACTCTAGTAAGAGTCCTGGTTGTTCCAAACTTCTTCAACTTATGGATGATGTGCTCATTGGGACCTTTAATGCTGCAGAAATGTTTCTGTACCCTCCCCCAGATCAGTGCTTCAATTACAATCCTGTCTCGGAGGTCTACAGACAATTCCTTGGACTTCATGGCTTGGTTTGTGCTCTTATATAGACAGATGGGACCTTATATAGACAGGATTTAGCACAGATGGACTTTAATAAAGTAGTAGAAACATCTCAAGGATGATCAGTGGAAACAGGATGCACCTGAGCTTAATTTGTAGTCTCATGCCAAGGCAAAATATGTAATTTAATTTTAATATATTTGCAAACATTTCAAAACTGCTGAAGCTACTGGCTTCCTAGTACTGACATCAACAAGTTCAGTCTACTCAGATCATTGGTTGAACTACGGTGAATTGGAGTTACACCCACTAGCCATACAATAATGACCACTGACAGGGGAAGTGAATAACACGGATAATCTTGTCATTATGGCACCTAGGTGGGATATATTAGGCAGCAAGTGAACATTTTGTCCTCAAGTGTAAGGATCGGAGCGACTTTCACAAGGGCCGATTTGTGATGAGTAGATTACTGGGTCACAGCTCCTCCAAAACGTGTGGGGTGTTCCCGTTCTGCAGTGGTCGGCGCCTATTAAAATGGATGAAAGGCAGGAAAAGTGGCGGACCAGCGACAGGGTCACGTGCGGCCAGAAGCCGGCCCGTGTGGGCCGAGCCAACAAACAAGCTACTGTAGCTCACATTAATGAAAAAGTTAATGCTAATTGTGATAGAAAGGTGTCAAAACACACAATGCATCACGTTTACTTGCGTAAGGGGCTACGTAGACGCAAGCCAGTCAGGGTGCCCATGCTGACCCCCGTCCACTGCTGACAGCATCTGCAGTGGGCATATGAGCATCAGACCCTGACCAGGGAGCGATGGAAGAAGGTGGCCTGGTCTGATGAATCATGTTTTCTTCTACATCACGTGGATGGCCAGGTGCATGTGTGTCGTTTACCTAGAGAACACATGGCACCAGGATGCACTATGGGTAGAAGGCAAGCCGGCGGAGGCAGTGTGATGCTTTGGGCCATGTTCTGCTGGGAAACCTTGGGTCCTGACATTCATGTGGATGTTACATTGACAGGTACCACCTACCTATACATTGTTGCAGACCATGTCGACCGTTCATGGAAACGCTGTTCCCTGACAGTATTAGTATGGGGCTCTCATTGTAGCAAAACCATTAGCACAATCCACAAATGTGTACCTCTATCTGTAAATGAGTAGACAAATCTGTAAATGCGTACATAACTCTGTACATGTGTAGACCAAAGCATGGCCTCTCAATTGTCTGTCTTTTTACATGTGGCTTTCGTTACACTTCTCACGTGGCAGAGATCTGTAAAATTAACAATTCGTCTGTGTGGCGAACTGCAAATGTGTGTGGCGATCTGCAAACCCAGCTGGAGATAGGTCTGTCTCGATAGCTATACACTATAGGGCCCATAGGGGACCATGTTCTAATAATTATGCAACTTCACAAATGCACTGTCATTTTCAATATATGTAATTGTTATTTGAGACAATATTTAAATGAAAGTGCAATTATTCAAATTGCATTTGCATTTTCACCTAGTCAAAGAAAATATTAATATATTAGTCTTTACACTTTTTCTCTGGTAAAATGCAGACAACACACTGTCCTTTTCTGTATCTCTACAATGCAGTAACGTCCTCCTGCAGTTTTCTGGTCCACAACATTCATAGAGTACAACCTTACCTCACTCAGGAAGCAGCACCAGAACTTGTCCAGACACTTATCTCATGTCAGGAATAATGCAACTCATACTTGTTTGGGCTCCTGGCTAGTGCAACCAAACCCCTGCCACTCATTCAGAATGCAAGGGGTCACTTGGTGTTCGACCTTCCCAAGTTCTCTCATGTCACTCCACTTCTTCGCGTTAATACATTGGCTTCCAGTTCAAGCTTGAATCCACTTCAAAGCTAAATAACTACAAGAGGAGCATCTCTTCCCTGGCTTTAGTCAATGCTAAAACACCACACTTGTGCCAGGGCTCCGCCTTCAGCCACCTCTGGGCTCTTGACCATCCCGCCAGATCAGGGCAGTTCCAGATCCACGCAGTCAAAAATCTTCTCTGCTCTGGAACCACAATGGTGTAACCAGCATCTCTTGGAGACTCTTGGAGACCAGGACAGCAGAGCCTCAACCTTGGCATTGCATTGTGGGATAGCTGACTCTTTCGCTGACTCTTTCGGACACCAAACGAGCTACTCGCACCTGAACAGTCGAACACCTGAACAGTCGAAGCTAAGTACAATCATGCCTTCTCACTGTAGCTGCTGTAATTTTAACATGGAGGAGAACTATCGTCTTCAGGTTAAGATAGCAAAGTTAGAGGCTCGGCTTCAGACGCAAATGTCAGGCAAGG
>JACXGK010006987.1:0-26841 GCA_016801125.1 Novumbra hubbsi | reverse complement strand
CCGGTCGTGGAGCTTGTGCTGGGACGAGGGCCGGACGTGGAGCAGGTGCTGGGACGTGGACCGGTCGTGGAGCAGGTGCCGAGACGAGGGTCTGACGTGAAGCAGGTGCTGGGACGTGGGGCGGTCGTGGAGCATGTGCTGGGACGAGGGCCGGACGTGGAGCAGGTGCTGGGACGTGGACCGGTTGTGGAGCAGGTGCTCTAGCACCGGTGTTATTCCTGGAGGGCCCTGGAGCGACAGCTGTGCGCTTCCCAGGACCCTTGGCACCGGTGGTGTGACGAGAAGGCGCTTTCCCACGGGCTGCCTGTTTACCAGGCCCCAACCCGGGATGCCTGGCTAGCCTGCTCCCTTCCCAGGGAGACAGGCGGGAGCCCGCGGTCAGCGCAGACTGGGACAGATACTCGGACTGCCTGGATCTCCCCTCAGGTACCAGCCATGGCACCCCAGGTAGCCCTGATAGGCCCCCCCCAAAAAACATTTGGGGGCGACCCTGGGATGCGGCCATGCTGGGTGCCGAGGTAACCCATGGAACTCGGGTTGAAGGTGGACTTGTCCACCCCCTGTTGACACCCCAGCCTGGATCATCATCAGGAAGATCCCAGTCCTCGTATTCCGCCCCTGAATCGTCAGAGGAGAGAGAGTCAGATCCCCAGTCCCCCAACCAGGTGTACCTCTCTCTCCCCCAACGCTGCTCATCGAATGCTGCTGGTTCTTGATGGTGGTTTATTCTGTCACGGCTGTGTTGTGCAGCTGAACCATACGCAGACATTGTTTCAAAAGTAAAGGTGATTTTAATCCACAAAACAAATGGTACAAACTACACTAAACTGTACACGTAAAATGAAAGGACTAACTAACATAAAAACAATATACAAAAAACATGTAGAGTATTCACATGAATCTTGAATTAAATGAAAGACAAACCGTGAAGTCGTGACAACCACAAACAATAAACCACACCGGGTGTGGTGCACAACTAACCTAAGTAGGCTCCCCAATCAGAGTCAACTGAATGCAGCTGCTCTGACTGGGGAGCCCACAATGGCATGAAGATGGCTAGAGGCCTCTCCATGTGCCATGCCCTGAATGGGAGCCCCAAAGCACAGAGATGGCTAGGGGCCCGCATCCAGGACATGACAAATATGAACTTATTTTCTTTGCATTATTCAAGGTCTGACTACACTGCTTCTTTTTCTTATTAATGTTTTGCAAATGCATGCTCTAAATTATAATATTTATTAGGAATTTGGGAGAAGTGTTGTTGTTCATAGAATAAAACAAAAATGTTAAATTTACTCAAACACCTACAAATAGGAAACCCAGAGAAACTGAAAGAGTTGCATATCACAACCCTTGAGATAATTATATAGTAAAATGTGCTTTAATGTCATACACCGTGGTACGCAGACTCAAAATACCATGGCTAATAGCCAATCTGCATTCAAAATTTAAACCACCAGTATTATAAAGACTGTATACCACAGGTATCAAAGCACCTTCTACTGCTCTAGTTGAGTATGTTACTGATTTATAAAAGCGACCAAAACATACCAATCATTTGCAGGACTGATGGCTTATGGCTGAATGCACTTTCTGTGCATTCAGAACACATGTATGGCTGAACAATATGTTGGCTAATTACACATATGCCTTTGAGTTGTCAACTGTGCTAACATTTGTAAAATGAATTGGATCACAGCACCTATGTGGATATTCCATTAGAATCTGCCATTTCCAGCTACAATAATTATTTACAATATTAACAATGTCTACACTGTATTTCTGATATATTTTATGTTATTTTAATAGACCAAAATGTGCTGTTCATTCGAAAACAAGGACACTACACAAACATATGAGTCCCTGGTAATGTTTGAATTGCCATGTGTTTCACTGCCTTGGTTTTTTACTCCTTAGAATAATTTATCTGGTAATTTCATAAATCTGTTAGGATTTTAATTGCATTCTTTCCCTTGATTCCTGTAGGCTCTGAGCCCTGACATCTACAGAGGCATGTATAAGCATGACCATCCAGATCCCGCTACAGCATATGCAGACGATGTCAAAAATATTATTCAGAAAGCCCATGAGAATGGCCACAAGGTACAAAATGAAAGAGATTCTTATGATATGCATTAAACTAACCTAGTGCATTTAATGTTGGCTCACACATTGAAAATATCTCAGAATTACAGGTAGTTATTGCAGAATTTAATTTGCAGAATTTGCTGTTTTGTTACCTGGTTGCTATAATTCTATGTGCTATAAAGTGAATGAAAGCACATTGTCAAATTCAGACTTAATGACATATGTTTTTTTTTGTTACAAGCAGCATTTTCTCAACACATTGGCAAAGCTATTGCTTAATTCATGCATTTAGTCTCCTTATTTAAGTGTTTCCTTCTGCCCAGGTCCTGCTAATGATAAGTATCCTCACAGCATGATGCCAATACCACCATTGTTCACCGTAGTATCTTTGGTGTGTTAAGGCTTGGGCAGGGTTAGGTTTATGCGACTCAAGGTGCTTTGAGTTTTGGCCATATAATACCATAAATAATATAATGTTCTCTTTTGATCTGTATCCACTCTTATGCTTTCTGGCATATTCCAGATGCTTTCAGGAGGTACAACAGATAGTGTTAAACTCATTACATGTTACTGATCAAAATGCAATTGCTGATGCCTTAAATTGACACATTATATTAGTAGGTGATATTTTAAAGACAAACTCAACATCTACCCCCAAACAACATAGGAATAAATTATAGAGTAATATATGAAAATCTAGTTATATGAAGAATTGCAAGACTCAAGTTTCTTTGCTGAGTCCCTGAAAAAAGAGATCCTTGATTTATTGCTAGGTATGGACACTAAGAAAACCACAGGGGCTGATTGATTATTGCTGCTCCAATTATCTCTCTGACACATATATGTAACCTAATATACATTTTGTAGATCTGGAACGGGACACTATTATAACCATCGCCCTATCTCTGAATTGCCATCCTTTGCTGCTAAAATCCTGGAGGAATTGGTAAATAAATAGTTTTTTTATAGGAATAAATCATATCTGTCACATTAGCATAGAAAATATATTGAGTAAGGAACTTGCAATGCTTTTTTGCTGCTGTGGTTGTATTACTATGTATGCATGCCACAGCTTCTGTACTGAAATCTATGGATGGAGTCTGTCATTTGGCCTTGGGTTTTATCACTGATGCGTTTTTTCGCACTCATCAAGGTGTGTGAAATGCCTTGGTTGACTTAGAGTTGCTGATCTCTAGAAGGGTAATGGAAGGTAAATCAATTAATACAAGCTTGTGTTAGGGCTGACTGGGGCTTCATTACTCCACTCCCAGACAACAAACTTTGTAGTTTCTGGCCTCTCTGTGTTCTCTCACAATTTTCCTTTTTCCTTTAGCAATGGTTTTTGGGGATAGCCTTTGTTGGCTGTGCCTGCTTGGTGTGATTATTCCTGATTATTGATCTAACTGTGCTTGTATATTATTTGGTATCATATCCTAAATGTAACTATTAGTATTACTTTATCAAGGGATATTGTTTTAGGGTTAGGGTAAGTTAATACAATCATAAATATGTACTTATGCAAAACACTTATTTAGTTACATATTACTCACAGGTCACTTATGTGTTGCTGTAACGGGTGCCATAAATCTCTTTTGTACCATCTCCATAAACTACAACAGAAACAAATTCTCCTCCACAGTAGGTTCCCTGTTTCCCCTTGAAAATCCTTTTTATAAGAAACTTTTACCAAAACAACATTGCATATGTTTGATTATCAGCTCTGTCAATGCTGTGTGGGTAAAGCGTATAACGTTTGTTGCATGGATGACATCATCACACAGCTTTCTCCATAACCTACGTCCTATCTTTGGGATCTTTGAGTTGGAAGAATATAAAAGTATAAAACCAAAATTGGTTGGTCTCAAACAGAAACTATTAAATACATTTGAATGACTGAATGAATGCCTGTTATGCTAATTATGTTAGTTAACATAGTCATCAACAAGAAACATTAATTTAAATATTTGAAGTTAAAGTAAGTAAAGTAAAATAAAATATACTTGCTTCAAGCTTGGACAATTGGGACAGTGGTTCCTTACTGCCTGCACCATTTCACCTTGATAAATATCAGGCCCTCATTGACTTGAATTGGGAATGCTTTTCCAGGGCTTAAATGTGTGTTGTTTGTTGGTGGTTCTCGAGGACCACAGTTGGGAACCACGGATCTAGAGGAGCAGCTTAAGAGCACTCATTTTCTTTTAATACATTTTGGTTGAATAAAAAAAAAAATACACCTTATGAAATATGCTAAACAAATCTATTACTACCCAAGGTATTGTGCAAAGATATGGTAGCCTTTTAGGAAAACCTGACTACTCCAAGCTGTTTTGGTCCTGTGACCTATTGTACGTGAAGCCCTTTGGGAATCAATTGGCTTCAGCTCTCGTCTTGCTGTTGATGATTCATCAGGAAATGGAGTAGGAAGCCAAGTGATCTGACCATCATTCTGCCATGTGAGTGGTCAGAAAGATTTGCAACAGTGTTGTGGTTATAGTAATCCTTATAGAACATGTCGTGGTACTTACACTGAGTTGTCTAGTCGTTGAACAGTGTTTTGTAAGGTCTTAATCTGGTGAATGTATAACTGCAAAACTGCATATCCCCCTGCTTTCACTTAATTATGTGATACCATGAGAGAAAGCAGAACAATGGTGAATACAACCTCAGGACAGCCCCATCCTGAAATCAGGATATGAAAAAAGGAAAATCATATTACCAATTGACAAATTATTTTTGAATAGCTAATCCCACGTATTAGTTGTACTGAAATTGTCTTGCTTGCTTTTATAAAACTCCTGTAATTTTTTAAAACATACATAACGAAATAATTGGATTTGCCCTTAGGGGAATAGCTGTTTCAAACAATTATAGGGGAGAAAAACTCCATCCCATGCTGCAGTGGTTTTACCTGCCACCATCAGGGCAATTGTATTAGAATATCTACAGAACCCATTAGTGTTTTCAAAGGCTTGCAGCCAATCACCTTCTCAGCAGAACGAATGATAAGCTGCAGCCTGCCCTTGTCCAGTGGCAGCAGCGTACCAGATGGTGTAAAGGTGTACTATCATTGTCTTTGGCTGGTTGAACTTCTTCAGCTGCAGCAAGAAGTACATCCCCTGATGTGCTTTCTTGATGATTGAGCTGGTGTTTTGCTCCCACTTGAGGTCCTGGGATGTGATATTGCCTAGGAAGTGAAAGGACTCCACAATGAGGGCTGAGGAGTCACACAGGTTGAAGGGAGCTGTTGGGGCTGGGTTCTTCTTAAAATCCACAACCATCTCCACTGTCTTCAGAGCGTTGAGTTCCAGATTGTTCTGCCTGCACAAATTCACAAGGTGGTCAATTTCCCACCTGTAGGTAGACTTATTTTCACCAGAGGTGAGCCCAATAATTGTGGTGTCATCTGCAAACTTCAAGATTGATGACTGGAGGTGCAGCTGTTGGTGTAAAGGGAGAAGAGCAGAGGGGAAAGGACGCAGCCTTGTAGGGATCTGGTGCTGATGGACCGGGAGTCAGAGACATTTTTCCCCAGCTTCACGCGCTGCCTCCTGTCAGACAAGAAGTCTGAGCACATGCAGCTGGGAGAGCTTGGCCTGCATCAGAGCTGGAATTATGATATTAAAAGCAGAGCTGAAGTGGGGCGCCTTTGGCTTGTAGTTGGTGTTCTGTCTGAGGAGCCCTCCAGACAGAAGCAGGGTTGTTAGCTGAGCACTGCTGTTGTAGTCTGCCTGAGTACAGTTGCTTAGTTTGTTTAAGGGCCTTGTGAAAACTTTATTTTGACTCTTTAAATCTGTCCTGATCCCCATTGTATTTGAGTTTAGCTGTGAACCATGGTTTGTCATTGTTTGTCATTGTATACCTTGGTGCGCGATGGTATACAGCAGTCCTTACAGAAGCTGATGTATGATGTCACAGCCTCTGTGAACTCATCCAGACTGATTGTAGCAGTCCAGAAAACATCCCCGTCAGTAGAGTCTAAACATGCCTGTAGAAACTCCACAGTCTCGCTGGTCCACTGCTTTGATGTCCTCACAACAGGTTTACAGAGCGTAAGTTTCAGTCTGTATGCAGGAATCAGATGGACCATGACACTGTCAGAGTTATCCAGTGCAGCACAGGGGACAGCATGATAAACACTTCTGGCTATAGTGTAAGCAGTGATTCAGAATGTTCTCCTCTCTGGTCGGGCATTTAATAAATTGTCTGTATTTGGGGAGCTCATGGTTCAGATTTCCTTTGTTAAAGTCCCAGAGGAAAATAACTAAGTCCAGGTTTGTTCGCTCCACACCCAGTATCTGGTCGGCGAGCATGCTGCCTCCTGCCTGTTGGCCTGCGGTGGAATGTAAACATCGACCAGAAGGCAAGTCATGGGGGGAGTAGAAAGGTCTGCAGTTTGTGAGGAATGATTCCTGATCAAGGGAACAGTGCTTTTGAATAACTGTCACATTTTTAATCCGGCCACTATTAGTGTAAAAACAGATACCTCCACCTTTCGTTTTGCCGGAGAGTTTGGAGTCGCGATCCACTCTGAAGAGAGTTGGAAGCCTGCCAGCTGCAGCGTTAGCAATCCACACAGCCAAGTCTCCGTAAAACATAAAACTGAAGATTTAGCACATATCTCTGTCCTTCCGCTTGTGTTGTGTTAGTTCCCAACTCAAAATGATGCAAGAACTTTTGAGGTTTTGGAATCAAATAGACTTTAATGAACGTCATCATAAAGCTGTCAGTTTCTGCAGAAACAACCAACGTACAACTTCCTAACACACACATTTATACCATGTCTTGTCTCGTGTCCCATTCAAACCGACCCTCTCACTCCTGACACGCTATAATAATAATGCATTATATTTATATAGCGCTTTTCAGGGACCCAAAGACGCTTTACAAGAATGAACAAGGAACCAAACAAACAACATAAATAAACAAAAGAAAAAAGAGAATAGGATAGTGCCTAGCTAGGGGAAGGCAATTTTAAACAGATGAGTCTTAAGATGTGTTCCAAAATGGGGACAGTCTCAGAGTCACGGATGGTTTTAGGGAGAGAGTTCCAGAGCCTAGGAGCAACCCTTGAAAATGCCCTGTTACCAAATCTTGGACTTCGGGGTTATGAGGTAGCCCGCAGCACCGGAACGTGAAGGTTTATATGGGAGAAGAAGTTCAGACAGGTAGGCAGGGGCAGAGTTATTTAGGGCTTTATATGTCAGCAGGAGGATCTTGTAATCAATGTTTTGGGTGATAGGAAGCCAATGTAATTCACAGAGGATAGGGGTGATATGATGACAGGACTTGGTGTGAGTGAGTAGTCTGGATGCAGAGTTCTAAACCAGTTGAAGCTTATGGTTTAGAACTTAGGGATGTAGATTTGATACCAGTAAGAATGGAATTGCAGTAATCTAGACAGGAGGTAACAACGCATGTAATATGGTTTCAGCAGCAGGACAGGAGAGGGAAGGTCTGAGTTTGGCAATGTTACGGAGGTGGAAAAATTAAGACTTGGTCTGTTTGATGTGCTTATCAAAGAAGAGTGTAGAGTCCAGAGTGACGCCAAGGTTATGTGCATGCGGGGATGGAGGAACATCTATCTTGAGAGTGAAAGTGCTGGTTTTATAGATGGTGGCTTTTGTTCCAATGAGTATGAGTTCTGTTTTGTCACTGTTTAGTTTTCCTTCATCCATGCTTTTATTGCAGTCAGACAGGACAAAATATGGGTCAGAGGGGGGTTGGTGACGGATTTGATGGCTAGATACATTTGAGTATCATCAGCATAGCAGTGGTAATTAAGGTTGAAGTAACGGAGGATTTGACCAAGGGGAAGGATGTAGATGATGAAGAGTAGTGGATCAAGTACTGAGCCCTGTGGGACACCTTGAGTAACTGTAGCTGAGTCCGAGTTTAGGCCGTGGAGTGAAATGAAATGTGTTCAGTTAGTGAGATAGGAGTTTAGCCAGGAGAGTTGAGCCTGGTGAGCAGAATCTGATGGTTAATGGTGTCAAAGGCAGCACTCAGGTCGAGGAGAATCAGGATTTTGAGAGAACCAGCATCAGCAGACAGGAGGAGGTTTTAGACAACTTTTCGAAGTGCAGTCTGAGTACTGTGGATTGGCCGGAAACCAGACTGAAGAGACTCGTACAGATTGTTATTAAGGAGGTATGTTTGGAGCTGTGAAGCAACAATTCTTTCAAGAGATTTGGCCAGGAAGGGGTTGTTAGAGATGGGACGGAAATTGTTGAGTATGGTGCTGTCAAGTCCAGGTTTCTTTAGGATGGGAGTGACAGCAGCAGCTTTGAAGCAGGAGGGGACAGTGCCGGTAGTGAGGGAGAGGTTGACTATGCTTGTAATGTGCGGACAGAAAGCAGTTATGGAGGCTTTAATCAAGACAGTGGGAAGAGGATCGAGAGAGCAGGTTGTATTTTTGGATGTCATAATGAGTTTAGCAATATAAGGAGAATCAACAGGACTGAAAGGAGAGGTGACAGTCCCGGGGAGCAAGAGGGGAGAATTGAAGGTTAATAGTAGATAGGGCTGGGGTAGATTTATTAGATAGTGAGTTTATTGTTGTTATTTTATCTTTGAAAAACAGCAAAAAAGAGTTGGCAAGTTTAGTAGGGGGGCTTGGGAGTGAGTTATCGCAGGGCTGAAGTAGTTTGCTGACAGTAGAGAACAGAGTCCGGGATTTCATATTGGAGCTATTGATTAAGTTTGAGATGTAGGAGGACCTGGTTGTGCTGAGGGCATCTCTGTAAAGTGAAACATTTTGTTTGTAGGCTTCAGTGTGGACAGTGAGCCGTGATGTTCTCGCCCGTTGTTCAAGACAACGACAAACGGAGGTGGTGTAAACCAAAGGGATGAGGTGGTGAAAGAGACCTGTCTAGTTTTGAGTGGGGCCAGAGAGTTAAGGGAGACAGACATGGCAGTATTGAGGTGGTTTGCTTGTTCTTCAGGTGATTTGAGGGTGAAGTCCATCGGGAGAGCAGAGGAGATGGCGTCTGATAGTTGCAGAGGGTCAACAGTTTTGATGTTACGGAAGGAGATTATGCGTTTGTCAGTGTTGTGTGGTACTTTGGGAACAAATGAGAAATTAATGAATTTGGGAAATGTTAAGACCGACGGAGCAGACAAGATCAAGTATGTGACCTTTGCTGTGAGTTGGAAAAGTAACATGTTGGATACAGTTAAAACAGTCCAGGACAGAGATGAAGTCGTAGGTCAGTTTGGAGTTAGGCGAGTCAAAGTGAATATTCATGTCACCAAGCAGGAGGAGGCGAATAGAGGGATACAGCAATGGTAAACAGTTCTGCTAAATCAGTGAGGAATGAGTCATTAGCTTTCGGAGGGCAATAAATAAGGATGATGGTCAAGGATTTTTTTGCTTTACAGGCAATATATTCAAACAAGGTGAAAGATGGAAGTGAAAGCTCAGTAATTTTGAAGTGGGATTTGAACGGTACAGCAAGGCCACCACCACGACAAGTTAAGCGGGGGTGGGCCAGAGAGCTAAAACCATTGGGAGTTGCTTGATTTAATATAAAAACATCTCCAGGGTTTTGCCACGTTTCGGTTAGGAAAAGGAAGTCAAGATTGTATACGCGGTCCATCCTCCTTGATTTACTAATTACCTCTGCGCACTTAGTGGTATCGTGTCGTGGTGGGTGTTTGGGAAATAATGTAACTCATGAGCCCCCCTGACCTTGAGAGATCCCAAAGGTCTATGAAAGGTTACAACAGGCAGATAAGATAACATTTAGCTGCATTCTCAGAAAACAGATCCAGAGTTTGACTTTACCCTTTAGTGCTCTCTGTGTTCTAGTACTATCGCTTAGAGCAAGGGTGGGGAAACGTGAATGCGGCCTGTGAGGCAGTTCCAACAGGCCTGCCAAAGGTGATAAAATAGTTTTGGGGGGAATAAAAAAATTACTCACCAGCCCATTCTTATACATCTGAGTCAGAATTTTAATTATTTACACATTATAAGGGATCTACTGTATATGTATGTTGTAACTTTTGTTCTTTTCTGGCCTGCAAAGCATTTATGATAAACAAATTACAAAAACAAATGTGGCCCTCCATTAAACTTAAAAATTTCGATGTGGCCCCAGAGCTAACAAGTTTGCCCTCCCCAGGCTTAGAGCATCCCTGACTATATTAATAAATATTGATTAGCATTATTTATCAATACATGCAGTTCAATACATTAATTACTGATGAGTATATGACAGCTTATTGACCATAAAAATATTACTTCTATAATAATATGGTTACTTAATTAATTCCTTAGTAAATGGATATCTGAAACACAAAAAATCCCCTACACCAGTAGCTGAAGTTCATCCTATTTGTTGCACAATGAACGGCACATTGGTCGCAATGTGCGATGTCTACGTTTGCGAAGGCGCGTGAATGCACCGGCACGTTTCCCTCTCTTTTTGTGCATTTAACTGATGAGGGCACCTTTGACAAGAATGTCCAGAAAATCCACTGATGTTAGTAGGAACGTAATGTAGGTAATAAGTCCGCTGGAGTTGTTCCCCTGATGTTTATACGCTCATATCTGGTGAAAGAGCACTGTGTATCGCAGCAAAAACTGAGTTTGTAAACAAAACAAGACAAAACGTGTACCAAAACACAGAGGCTGCCATCCGCTATCTCGTCTTATGTCCATTTGACAAACACAAGCATAATGTCTTGACAATCCTCCTAAATTTTAGGACAATTCTTCAACTATATTTAATTGTATTTGAAATGATGGCTGTCAGCCAAACCCTAAATTACAACTTGTATGCATATTTTCACTATGGCTGTGGTCTTGACAATAAAGCTCTATTACCAAAGACGGGGTAATACCCTCTCTTTAATTGGTTTCAAAACAAAACATTTCTATGTTAAAGCTATTTAGTAGAAAATATGCCCTGCTCAATAAAATGTAACAATTAAATCACACATCATGTCTTGATGTAGGAAATATATTAAAGATCAAAATCTATCCTGTACATTGCATTTGAACAAAAAGACGTAACAACGGTCAATGGAACCCAAAATCACAAACCGATTTGAGTGCTCGATTCAAACTAACAACAAAAATCAAAGTAAAGATTTGAAATCACAGACTGTTCCATCTTGCGTGAATTTCATCATGGCAACTCATAATGTGAGTCAGTAGTAGGCCCCCACATACCTGTATGCCCTCCCAACAACGTCTTGGCTTGCTTCTGATGAAATGGTGGATGGTGTCCTGGGGGATCTCCTCCCAGACCTAGATCAGGGCATGTGTGAGCTCCTGGATAGTCTGTTGCTCTACTTGGCAGTGTCGCATGGATCGATTATAACGTCCCAGAGGTTCTCATTTGGATTTAGGTCTAGGGAACGTGAGGACCAGTCAATAGCATCATCTGCTTTTATCACCCAGGAACTGCCTACACACTCTGGTCACATGAGACAGGGCGTTGTCCTGCATCAGGAGGAACCCAGTGCCAAGTGAAACAGTGTAAGGTGATGATGATAAGTCTGAGGATTTCATCCAAGTATTTACCAGTAGTCAGAGTACCGTTGAATAGCACATGGAGGTCTGTGTGACCCTCCAAGGATATGCCTACCCGGACCATCACTGACCCATCGCCAAAGCGGATATACTGTATGTTGTTGCAGGCGGCATAACATTCACCACGCCGTCTCCAGACGTTTTCATGCTGGGCTCTGAGCAAAGGTCCCACTAGTGGATGTCGGGCACTCATGACAGTTTGATCTGAAAGATGCACCCCAGTAGCCTGCTGGAGGTCATTTTTTAGGACTCTGGCAGTGCTCCTCCTGTTCCTTCTTGCACAAAGTAGCAGGTACCGGTCCTATTGTTGGTTTGATGCCCTTCTACGCTCTTCTACTAGCTCTCCTGGTGTAATGGCCCCTCTCTTCCAAGCGCAAGACTACTGGGAGACACAGCAAACCTTTTTGTGATGGCACATATGGATGTGCAATCCTGAAGGAGTTTTAGACTGCCTGTGCAACCTGAATGGGTTGCAGGTACCGACTCCTGTTACTCTAGCCAAATGCAAAACATGACACTAGCAAAACTAGACAAGAAACAGTCAGAAATAATAAGGAGAGCACAATGGTCTGTGGCCACCACATATAAATCCATTCCCTTTTTTGGGGTTGCCCTACAAACATGGCGGCACAGCACTTGCTATTGTCTTTGGAATTAGCACGTTCTGGGGCCAGAGTGGTACTGTGTTTTGTTCTGAAACCAGAGTAAATGAAGGAAAGAGTATTATTTAATTCTCAGTTGCCTAAACAGCTGCCTGTCAGAAAAGAGCCAAGGATTATATTGAAGTCTCTTTAGTGGGGCGTGTTTATTTGCCATTGAGGTAAACATTGATAAGAAGAAGGAGAATGCTAACATTGGGTACTAAAGCATAATAGACTCAGTGTTAGCATTGACAAATGCCATGCATGACGTCTTGCCAGGAGAAGTGTTTATAGTTTAATTTTAAAATGATATGGAGGTCAGGCTTTCTTTACCTAATGTTTCTAATATGTGCAATCAGGTATTTAATCAGAACGGACCTATTTAGACCATGGTCTCTTTTTCAAGGGCACCCTACATACATTCATGTGGATAAATGAGGACGTCCCTTGAAATATATTCTTTCTAACATTATCTATAGATAAAGATGAACAAAAACAATTATTATTATTTATTAAACAAATGATATACAAAGATGCCATTCTCTACCTATTCCTGCAAAGGCAGAAACCGGTGGCCCACTCTAGCATTCGTCTTATATTTGTCCTGTTTGTCATCAATATCAGTGGGGCATGATCATAATTTATAAAGAAAAATAAGGAAATTGTAAGAAAATGTCTTATAGGCACTGAAACATTCAACCTAAGATCACTCTGAAAGGCAGTCCTTAAGTGTGGGGCAAAAATATTCCAAAGCAGTCTTACCCCGAACAGTTTATCACCATAATCT
The DNA here is from genome assembly GCA_016801125.1 of Novumbra hubbsi. Classification (NCBI taxonomy): domain Eukaryota; kingdom Metazoa; phylum Chordata; class Actinopteri; order Esociformes; family Umbridae; genus Novumbra; species Novumbra hubbsi. Next base: position 13,790 of record JACXGK010006987.1, on the reverse strand, counting down.
AGTAGCAGTTGAGTAGCAACATTTGCGCACCATCTTTTCTTTGTTGATGTAACAGACATGATTTACCCAAAATAAACCAATATTAACCTTTAGCTTTATCAGCAGCTCATAAACATATGTTATAAAAGACAATATAATCTTATGAAATACAAGGGTAAGAAAAAACACGTTCTATAAAATTATTATTTGGTAATTGTATGGTCATTTAAAGTTATGTAACTATGGTCCATAAGGAATTTTTGTAACATTATGAAATCAGGAAACACATGGGCAACAGCTTGTTCAAATGGTAGGTGTAACGTTCAATAATGTGTCGTCAGTATAAAAATGATGTTAAATTTTAACTTAAAATGTAACCCCTTAGAACTCCTTTGTGGAGTACAAGTAATTAATATTAGTTACACCTGCTACAATAGCTTGGGTTCTGTCACCAGATGAGGTCTAATCTGCATTATCAGCAATAGATTCAAAGTCATAGATAGGCATTGACAATCTGGATCTATATTTACTGAAGTGTGCTGCTGTAGTAGGAATGATCCCAAAAGCTTGGAAAACCGCTATTGGAAAACTGCTATTGTTTAACCATTCTTCAAGGGAGGTGGTGGTATTGAATTGGATAATTACCAGCCCAACACTTAGCTTGCCTGTTTTTAACAATTAACAATACTCATTCCAGCATTCAATCCTGTTTTCGACCAAAACACAGTACCACTATCTTATAATACATGTTGATGAACTCTGTAAAGGGCTATAGATCCAGCTAGGCTTCCTCTATAAAAACAGAGCACGTTTGTCCAACAGTACACAAAAAAAAAAAAAAAATCAAGCTACTTTTCTGTCGTTTGTAGAAGCCTATAAAGCACTTCTATATTAACTACCTTCTTATTTGTCATCACTTATCAACATAAGAAATATAACTATATTCAAATAATTATAAATTCAGATCTTAAGCCTGAATTACACTTGAGGCCCTTGCAATCTCTACAGAATTGGGTATGACTTCCTTTTCCTGGCATGCTCCTTGTAACTGTATACATGTGAATATATACAGTGGGGAGAACAAGTATTTGATACACTGCCGATTTTGCAGGTTTTCCTACTTACAAAGCATCCAGAAAATCACATTGTATGATTTTTAAGTAATTAATTAGCATTTTATTGCATGACATAAGTATTTGATACATCAGAAAAGCAGAACTAAATATTTGGTACAAAAACCTTTGTTTGCAATTACAGAGATCATACGTTTCCTGTAGTTCTTGACCAAGTTTGCACACACTGCAGCAGGGATTTTGGCCCACTCCTCCATACAGACCTTCTCAACATCCTTCAGGTTTCGGGGCTGTCGCTGGGCAATACAGACTTTCAGCTCCCTCCAAAGATTTTCTATTGGGTTCAGGTCCGGAGACTGGCTAGGCCACTCCAGGACCTTGAGATGCTTCTTACAGAGCCACTCCTTAGTTGCCCTGGCTATGTGTTTTGGGTCGTTGTCATGCTGGAAGACCCAGCCACGATCCATCTTCAATGCTCTTACTGAGGGAAGGAGGTTGTTGGCCAAGATCTCGCGAAACATGGCCCCATCCATCTTCCCCTCAATGCGGTGCAGTCGTCCTGTCCCTTTTGCCGAAAAGCATCCCCAATGAATGATGTTTCCACCTACATGCTTCACGGTTGGGATGGTGTTCTTGGGGTTGTACTCATCCTTCTTCTTCCTCCAAACACGGCGAGTGGAGTTTAGACCACAAAGCTCTATTTGTGTCTCATCAGACCACATGACCTTCTCCCATTCCTCCTCTGGATCATCCAGATGGTCATTGGCAAACTTCAGAAGGGCCTGGACATGCGCTGGCTTGAGCAGGGGGACTTTGCGTGCGCTGCAGGATTGGAATCCATGACGGCGTAGTGTGTTACTAATGGTTTTCTTTGAGACTGTGGTCCCAGCTCTCTTCAGGTCATTGACCAGGTCCTGCCATGTAGTTCTGGGCTGATCCCTCACCTTCCTCATGATCATTGGTGCCCCACGAGGTGAGATCTTGCATGGAGCCCCAGACCGAGGGTGATTGACCGTCATCTTGAACTTCTTCCATTTTCTAATAATTGCGCCAACAGTTGTTGCCTTCTCACCAAGCTGCTTGCCTATTGTCCTGTAGCCCATCCCAGCCTTGTGCAGGTCTACAATTTCATCCCTGATGTCCTTACACGGCTCTCTGGTCTTGGCCATTGTGGAGAGGTTGGAGTCTGTTTGATTGAGTGTGTGGACAGGCGTCTTTTCTATAGGGAACGAGTTCAAACAGGTGCAGTTAATACATTTAATGAGTGGAGAACAGGAGGGCTTCTTAAAGAAAAACTAACAGGTCTGGTAGGTGATCGAATACTTATGTCATGCAATAAAATGCAAATTAATTACTTAAAAATATGATTTTCTGGATTTTTGTCATTAAAAGCATTTTAATGGATCATTTGTAAAATGAAAAGCAAGCTAGAAAGGCATGAGAAATATGGGATATGAACACAGGTTCTGTATGAGCAGCTGCTTTTATTCTGCAAATTAAAGTCACTTCAAATTGGCTACTGCAATTCTAAGTATGGTGTTCTCTCCTCCAAATATAGTATTTTACTGATTTCTTAAGTTTTATTTTTTCACTTGAAAACTAAGGTGAATATTACCTCCTATATTTATCTTCTTTTTTCTTTGTTACCCTCAAAAGAGTTCTCTCAGAGTCAGGACAAGAATGAGTTTGTGCCATTGAAAATTATATTTGTAATTAGTAAGTTAAATCCTACCCAGGTCAGTAACACTATTGAAGCAATTCTTACTACAATAATAATACTGTTTAATGCCAAATATAGCTTATAATTCAGTATCTCTGTATACAAGACAGTATACAAAAGCTCTTGACTGAATTTTAAAGCTATGTTTACATTCTGGCTGAAAGTGGATGTAATTCACTGGTTCACAGGTTCATAGACCTGGGGTACGTCAAAGTATTTCTTATACCTATGGGTAACCATAAAAGTGACTTGATGTTTGGTCTAATTTGCTCTTCTGTGCAGATTGCAGCTTTCATTGCAGAGTCATTGCAGAGTTGTGGTGGCCAAGTCATTCCCCCTGCAGGCTACTTCCAGAAGGTGGCCCAGTATGTACCACTGTGACACCTATTTACACCTGATATAATTATATATTCATCCATGGTCACATAAATATATAATTATATGTAAAAATGCATAAGATGTATTGTGATTAAGGATATTTTGGTCTAATCAACCTATCTCACCCTACTGTACCTACTGTTACCTCATCTAAATAAAATATTTACATTCTGATAATTTCTTTGACCAAGACAACAGAACACTATATCTATCCCAGATAAAGCACCAAAGCAAATGAAAGAACCCCCCTGATTAAGAATGTGTTTCCTGTGTACAGCCATGGCCAAAGGTTTTGAAAATGACACAAATATACAATTTCAAAGTTTGTTGCCCCTGGAGGCATGCCACGTGCCAGCCTGCTTCAAGACCTCCAGCATCATCCCCAAGAAACCAAGGATCACAAGACTTAACGATTACAGACCTGTCGCCCAGACCTCTGGGGTCATGAAGTCATTTGAGTGCCTTGTGCTGTCTCACTTTAAAGCCATCACCGACCCTCTTCTGGACCCTCTGCAGTTTGCCTACAGAGCCAACAGGTCTGTAGACGATGCAATTAACATGGCCCTCCACTTTATCCTCCAGCACCTAGACTCCTCAAGAACCTATGCTAGGATCCTGTTTGTGGACTTCAGCTCTGCCTTTAATACTACAATTCCAGCTCTGATGCAGGACAAACTCTCCCAGCTGCAAGTGCCTGAATCCACCTGCAGGTGGATCACTGACTTCCTGTCTGACAGGCGGCAGCGCGTGAAGCTGGGGAAACATGTCTCCAATCCCCGGTCCATCAGGACTAGATCCCCTCAAGGCTGTGTCCTTCCCCTCTGCTCTTTTCCCTGTACACCAACTGCTGCACCTCCAGTCATCAATCCGTCAAGCTCCTGAAGTTTGCGGATGACACCACCCTCATTGGGCTTATCTCTGGTGGGGATGAAACCGCCTACAGGTGGGAGATTGACCACCTGGTGAACTGGTGCAGACAGAACAATTTGGAGCTCAACGCTCTGAAGACAGTGGAGATGGTTGTGGATTTTAGGAAGAACCCAGTCCCACCCACCCCCATCACCCTATGTGACTCCCCAGTCACAATTGCAGAGTCCTTCCACTTCCTGGGCATCATCATCACCCAGGACCTCAAGTGGGAGCAAAACATCACCTCCATTACCAAAAAAAAAGCACAGCAGAGGATGTACTTCCTGCGCAGCTGAAGAAGTTCAACCTGACAAAGTCAGTGATGGTGCACTTCTACATAGCCTTCATTGAGTCAATCCTCACTTCCTCCATTACCATCTGGAATGCTGATGCCACTGCCAAGGACAAGAGCAGACTTCAGCGTATCATTAAATCTGCAGAGAAGGTTATTTGCTGCAATCTGCCATCCCTCGAGGACCTGTACACCACTAGGACCCTCCCTGAGGTGTGCTGCAAAGATTGTGGCTGATCCCTCCCACAGTGGACACCAACTGTTTCAGCCACTCCCATCTGGCAGGAGGCTAAGGTCCATAAGGACCAACACCTCGCGCCACAAGGACAGCTTCTTCTCATCGGCAGCTGGCCTCATCAACAAGGCCAGACAACCCCCATTGATGCTCTCTTCCTATAACTTAAACTCATAACATGAATTCTACATAATGCATTACATGAATGCACTCTGGACCTTCCTGCACATCGCACTTTTCCACTTATTAAGTAAATGTGTGCACATTTTATATTTACTGTCTTTTCAATTTTTTTACCTCATACTACTTATTGTGTTTTTCTGTCATATACCATAGCACCTAAGCGAATTCCTAGTGTGTAAATGTACTTATAAAGCTGATAATAAAGGTAATAAAGCTGATTTTCCGCAAGTTCTGCGCGTTCTTCTGTTAGATTCAGCCACTTGCAAAGTGAAGAAAAGTTGCCAGAGGGAAATTGAGAGGCATTTTCCTGATCCAACTTTTTTGGATGGGTAGCATTTGATACTTATTGATACTTGTTGATATATAGTTTTGCTGCATTGTTGATTAAGCAATTATGTGTATTGTTTTATAACTGAATGAGGTAAGCTGTGTGTTTTTGTGTTGAGTGATTTGTTATTTCTATACCCACAACAGACATGTCCACAAGGCTGGCGGCCTATTTATTGCTGATGAGGTTCAAGTGGGCTTTGGACGTGTTGGTAGCCACTTCTGGGCTTTCCAGCTTCAGGGAATGGACTTTGTGCCTGACATTGTCACCATGGGTAAACCCATCGGCAACGGACACCCTATATCATGTGTGGTCACCACAACAGAGATAGCAGGGGCCTTCAGGAACTCTGGTATGGAGTATTTTAACACGGTAAGAGGATTAGAACCCAATTGACACATTAAATACACTATCGGTCAACGTTTTAGAATAGCTACATTTTTCATATTTGTTTATTAAAGTCCACACACTTTAATGTGGTAATGCACTCTGATATTACATTGTAGAACAAATAAGCAAATGGAGACAAAATGTAATCTGATCTTGTGGAATTCAAATATTTTTGGGAAAGTTCTTCCCAACACCATTAGAGAACTTCCCACAAATACAGTCGTGGTCAAAAGTTTACATACACTTGTAAAGGACATGCATGGTATGGCAGTATGAGTTTCCAATCATTACTACAACTCTTATTTTTCTGTAATGGCTGAAATTTGGGTGATAGTATCATGCCCTGGGGCAGTTTTGCTGCCAGTGAAACTGGTGCTTTACAGAAAGTAAATGGAATAATTAAGGATTATTACCTTCAAATTCTGCGTCCAAGCCCAACTGCGTCCAGCCAGAAAGTTGGGCTTGGACGCAGTTGGGTGTTTCAACAAGACAATGACCCCAAACACATATCAAAGGTGGTAAAGAAATGTCCACAGTCAGTGAAGGTTTGGGGTGACATGTCACCTGCTGGTGTTAGTCTACTGTGTTTTATCAAGTCATTTCCCAGCAGGACTACTGTGATGATTACGTGTTCTCTTTACTTTTTTGGAGCAGTGTACTAATTTGTCTGATCCCAATTTTTTTTTTCTTCCAATTATACTTGATGTTTCCTGTTACCTGCATTTCCCAGTTTGGTGGTAACCCTGTTTCGTGTGCCATTGGCCTGGCAGTTTTGGATGTCATTGAGAAAGAGGATCTACAAGGTAATGCGCTACGTGTGGGGCGTTACCTGATGCAACTGCTGGATCAAATGAAAGAGAAACATCCACTTGTGGGGGATATTAGGTAAACACACAGCTTGATACAACAATTGCTAAAACAATTATTTTATATAATTCCTTTGGAACATTTTGTTCTTTTAGCAAGTCAGATTTAGTGGTACGATACTTTCTGCAAAACCATAAAATTAAACAGTCTCTTTGCTTTTTGTTTGCTGTCAGTCTCCAGGAAATGTGTTGATGCCTTTAACCTGTTCCTGTTTCCTTAGGGCAGGGGTCAACCACCTTTAATATCCAAAGAGAGATTTTCCCATATTTGCCACAAATACATTTTGTCTGGAGCCGCAAAAGCTATTTGATGTCACAGCTTTTATAGTTTTATATATAGTTATACTATGTATTAAAAAAACCAAATTTGTTGCGTTTATGAAATTATAAAACAAGAACAAAGACAATTCTTGACATTTTATTTATGTTATATAAATACCAAATTCTCTTAGGAGAAAAAAAATACACTGGCATGTATACGCCTCATGGGTCCTCCCCATGTTTGTTAAACTCTCTATTTTCCTCCTTGACTTTTCCCTTTTTTGAATTTTCCATTGTTGCTTTACCCAGGGTTGGAAAGCGAAAGATGATTGACCACACACTTGACAGCGACATAATAGGATGTGAAGCACATTTTAGTTGACAAAATATTAAAAATATATTTTCTAGATAAGAGCTGTTCCCTTTGAAAGATTGTCCTGTGTGGAAATAGAAATAGTCATTATTTATTTCCATGTTATTTATTTTGACAGAGCCTCAGCAGAGTCGTTAAAGAGCTGCATGTGGCTCTGGGGCCGCGGGTTCCCGTTCCCTGCACTAGGTTATAAATGAGTTTGCAAGCATTGAAATACTTGTGCCATGCATGACCATGGATAAAAACAAAAAGCTTTCAGCTAAAATGGAATAATAATAATAAACTACCACTAACCACAATAAGACATTTTAGAAGTCTGTAATAGTTGCAAATTTAACAGTAAGAGGACACATGCTAATTACCCCGACACACTATCGAAGATGTTGAGGGTGGCAAAGCAAAATCCAAGGATCTTTCCTCAGAATGGCGAAGCCTAGTGAAATCTTTGGGTAATCGGGTCTCAAAATCAATGTTACTAAGTCCAACCCACAAATTACCTAAACTTTCCTAACGTCAATAAAAAAGTATAATTATCTGTTAAACCATGCACACTTGAATTGAATTCAAGTATGGTACTGACAAACCAAACATGCTTGCATCCACATGTCTAAATAAACAGGAATTACAGGTAATGCTTAAAAACAGCACATGTAATATTTTGTTTATACAATGACGTACATATAAACAGCCGTGGTCAAATGTTTTGAGAGTGACACAGGTATTGGGAAGTGTATTAACAGCACCTGATACCCACAGTGAAATATAGTGCTTTGCTTCATGATGAACTCCACTAACTACAATGATATTTTAGCCCAAAACCAGTTTAACAAGACAATGACTCTATACATACATCAAAATCCACACAGAACTTTTGCACCGGTGATCTTAGCCTCCGGACTTCAACCTAGTGGAAAAACGCGTAGTTTGAATTGAAAATGCCATACCACAAGCACAAAAATATGACTTGATATGTGCTGCATAGAGGAGCAGTTTAACCAAGTTTGGAAAATTCCATCATAGATTGTGTTCTTTAATACAATTACATTGTTTGGAATGTCTTTTAAAACCCACATTAATGACAAACTGAAGGTAAAAATTATGAGATTTTATCTAAAAGTGTGTCTGTTGTCTCAGCATAGAAAAGAAATGATGCATGCTACTTTTGTCAGTGCTAGATTATGGTAATAATCTATTATTATACATATGCATGCTCCAGCGGCTGTTTTGAAAATGATGGACTATTATGCAGCATTGGGTTTTATTAATGTAAGAGTGCTTTACTGAAAAGCAGATCCTGCAAGAGATCATTGTAAAATAAGATATAAAATGACAATTTACATGACACTGCCCTCCCCCTGACAGAGAACTCACAGTTTCTTTCAATATAGTAGCTCCTGTCATGTTAGTTTGGGTTTTTTAAGACCCCCAGAAGCAAATAAAAAAATCACCAAAATGTGAAATCCATAAAACATTGCTGAATTCATGATTTCACAGCCTGTCAAAGTATCTTGCAAGGATAAACATTTGTATTGAAATGTGTGACCATAACCCCTTCCTCAGCAGTCCAATCCCTGTACCTTTTGCAGAATATATGTCTGTCCCAGATGTTTTTCCTGGAAAGAATTGGCTTCTTTGTTGCCCTTCTTGACACCAGGCCATTCTCAAAGCCTAACCCACAACAAACCTCTGATGGGCTGCTTCTTGTCATTAAAACTAATGACAACACATGGACAACCCCCCATAAAGGAATGGACAACCCACTGAAAAGGCATGGTGAAGGGGCCATCTAAGAGGCTCCAAATCCTGCCCATTGTCCTTGGTTCAGATCATAAATTGAGTCAAACTTTAAACCATTTACTATCCATATTCCAACAGCATGACAGAGTGATCTCCAGCCTTGTCCTCATCAACACTCTCACCTGTGTTAACGAGAGGATCACTGACATGATGTCAGCTGGTCCGTTTGTGGCTAGGCTGAAATGCAGTGGAAATGTTCTTTTGGAGATAAGTTCATTTTCATTTCAAAGAGGGACTTTGCAATTAATTGCAATACATCTGATCACTCTTCATGAGCTTCTGCAGTATATACAAATTGCTATCATAAACACTGAGGCAGTAAACTTTGTGAAAATAGATGGGTCATTCTCAACTTTTGGCCACAGCTGTATTTTCGAGAACCAGAGTTTAGACTAATTGGTTTGACAATGCAGGGGTAAACAGACACCACACTCTACACACGTATCACGTACAAGAACACCCACTGCAAATAGCATAGTGGTTGAAGACACAGTCTGCCACCCAAAATATTTGGAATTCATTCCAGCCAACATTTATCCCTTCTAATTGCAGGCCGGCAGAACTAGGCTTGCCTGGTGCCTTTTCTTGTTAATAGTTTGATTTACCTTACCCATAACAGTGGCTGGTTGATGAAAACAGTTGTTTGTTAAAAGCAGAATAGAGGTTGGCCATAATTGCTAATTCACTAAGATCTGGGGCCACACAAGGTTTCCTAAATCTCTTGTAACAGTAAGAGTTTCTGAGAAATGTGATTGGCTTGATTGGCTTTAGAGCCCTGGCTGATGGCCTTGGTGCCCTAGGAAATCAGCATCAAAGCATATTCATGAAAAGTTGCACAGCATCAGGGCTGACGGCAGCCTTGAGAGGATTTTCAAGCAAAGCATATTCAAGAACTTGGGGGAGCTTCACAAGGAGTAGACTGACGCTGGAGTGCATCAAGAGCCACCACGCACAGACGTGTCCAGGAAATGGGCTACAAGTGTCGCATTCCTAAATCAGAGATAACGTCAGAAGTGTCTTACCTGGGTGAAGGAGAAAAAGAACAGGATCGTTGCTCAGTGGTCTAAGGTCCTCTATTCAGATGAAAGTAGATTTTGCATTTCATTTGGAAATCAAGGTCCCACAGTCTGGAAGAACAGTAGAGAGGCACAGTGTGAAGTTTCCATGGTCAGTGATGATTTGGGGTGCCATGTCATCTGCTGGTGTTGGTCCACTGTGTGTTATCAAGTGCAGAGTGAACACAGCCATCTAGGAGATTTTAGAGCACTTCATGCTTCTATCTGCTGACAAGTTTTACAGGGTGGCTGATTTACTTATCGAAATGTTTCACTTTATGTGTGGCTTTTTTAATTGAATTGCAGAAAACTTTTTTATTCAACTATGATTTATTTTAGGGCTGGGGGAGTTCTCGCAATAATCTTTGTGATTCATTTGAAACGTTTAACACAGTCAATTATTTTAAGGCAATTAACACAGACCCTTTTTCGGGGAAAATCAACACTATAGCCTCGATTTTAAACACTTACTGTTGTGGCAGCTATTGTGAGATAGCGATAAGAAGTTTGGATTATTATACTGACTAGGATCTTTCAATCTCAATCAACAAAATTAAATAAACTTTTTTCAAGTAATTTCGTTCTGTCGTTCATTTTTGTAGGGGGGGGGGCTGGGTGTCTGACATTTATATTCCGGATTAACACTTAATGCATCTATTAAATCTATACATTTCAGTAGGCTGGCTACAGAAAAGACAAATACTTCAGCATTTGACTAGGTCTTTGGTAATGTTGTTTTTGTTACATTAAAGTTGCATACTGTAGCTCAAAGGAGCCAAATTGAGCTCAAATGTAGTAAACGTAAGAAAATATAAATTTATATAAATATAAATTTAACCCAAAAAAATGCAATTGTATGCAAATGCGAAATATAATTGTATGAAAAAATTTATTCAAACATGGTAGAAGTGTATGCTTAACTCAATACATGGATTTTCATGTTTACATCTTAACATTTCTGACGTTAGCATGTTTAGAAAAATAAGTTAACATGTACAGTGGGGAGAACAAGTATTTGATACACTGCCGATTTTGCAGGTTTTCCTACTTACAAAGCATGTAGAGGTCTGTAATTTTTATCATAGGTACACTTCAACTGTGAGAGATGGAATCTAAAACATAAATCCAGAAAATCACATTGTATGATTTTTAAGTAATTAATTTGCATTTTATTGCATGACATAAGTATTTGATACATCAGAAAAGCAGAACTTAATATTTGGTAATAATAATGTTTTAGATTCCATCTCTCACAGTTGAAGTGTACCTATGATAAAAATTACAGACCTCTACATGCTTTGTAAGTAGGAAAACCTGCAAAATCGGCAGTGTATCAAATACTTGTTCTCCCCACTGTATAGCATTTTGAGCCCTTGCAGCCTTTTGCACTTAATACCAGGTGACGTCAATTAAGTCTGAGAGTTCAGGGCCTAGGGTTTAGGGGGGACATTGGAATTGGACCGTTAAAGCTTTGTTGTTTATATTGTTGCTGCATATAATTGATGTGAATGACTACTCTGTAGTTTTGTTAACAGTTCACAAGATGTCATAATATGTTCTATTTAAAATATACTTTATTGTGTTTATTGCAATACTTTTGTGGTTGTACATGATAACACATAACAAATGTGATTCATTGCGATTAAATACATTAAATTGTTTAGTTAATTTTTTTTAATCGATTCCCAGCCCTAACTAATTTACATGGCAAAATTCATACATTCAATTGCATTGAATTGCTTCTAATCCTTTTTTGTATAGCAACTGTAACGGCTGATCACGTCCTGCACCTTGCCAGTTGCTCTGTTTCTATGTTCAATGTATTTCTGTTCTAGTTTTGTAGTACAGTTTGCTTCCCCTTTATTGGTTTATTGGTTTCACCTGGCAGTGGTTAACCACTTGTTTAGTCCCTATTTATGTTCCTCTTGCCCCAGTGTTTTGGTTGGTCATTATTCACTGTCACTGTTCTTTTTCTTTTGTCTCGCCTTGTTTTGAACTTTTGTTACCAAGTCTGTTTTATTAAAATACCTTTTTTTTTATTGACCTCTGTGCCTGCGCCTGCATCCTGACAATCCGTGACAGTAACCATAACCCCAGGACCTGTAATTTTACATAACATAATAAATCGTGTGTCACAGATTTATGTATGATATGTTATGTATTACTATGAGACCATGTATAAATTACTGAAATGCAAAAATGTTCATGTCTGGTAGGGGCTGTGGCCTCTTCGTTGGAGTGGAGCTTGTGAGAGATCGGGTTAAACTGACCCCCGCTACAGCTGAATGCCAGGACATCATTTACAAGTGAGTGACTTTAGTTATAGGATATTATCTTTTGTCAAAACATTCACGAATCCTCCAATGATCACAACCCGACAATCAATTATTTGGGATTGGGTTGGCAGATAGCATCCAACGTTATGGCGCCTATGCTTTCATTAAATTGTCTCTCTGGGAATCATATGATTCACAAAATATTAATACATTTTCCAGCGTTTCCTCCACCAAACATTCGCCACACAGACCTGTGTCATTTCTAACTATCACTTACAAAGTAGCATTCAACTCTGTGCGCTATGTATAGAGGCATTCCCTAACTCAGCTTGATAAACAGTTCCCTTTCAGTGGTGATCATTTTGTTGTTGTGATTTTATCCACGCGAGAGTACCTGCTGGCGTCGCACTGGACTGCCGCTTCTCACTGGAATTGTTTCTCGTTTGTTTTTCGTCCCCTTTTGGTCAATTTTCTCTTATCTGCCGTTTTTGTTTTTCATGTTTTTCATGTTTTTCTATTTCCTTGGCTTGTTTGTGCAATGACCGGTTAACCATAATCGCTGATAACGTGGAAACTCTGTAACCGTCAACTGCGTTCCTAGCTAGCTAGCTAGGAATGAAACTACCGTCGGTCGACTTCTGTCACGTCACGTCTGCTAACCTCTGGAAGAGCTGGGACTATTATTTACCTACGGATCTTGGCTCCATTTTCATTTGGATTATCCTATGGACTGAAATATCACCACCGACTCTTCTCCCAATCCCGGAATTTCACCATCTGTCCTTTTTTCGGCTCCATCACGCTCTAAACCTGATACTCCAGATCCACTGCCTGGCTAGCTCCACAGCCTCTCCCCTGAAGGTAACTATCTCTCTCTGGCTATTGTACTGACATCCCGGTCTCCACCTGTTTGTCATCACCTGTGCCCCAGTTATTCTCTCACACACTGAGTAAGTTCCACTCTCTCTTTGTTTTTTGTTGTACTGGTGAGGGTGTACCTTCACAGCGTTTTTGACAGCCGGCTCTGGTGCTAGCTGGTGTAGATTGGGTTGGTTTGCCCTGGCCAGATTTGACGATTAATGAACCTCGCTGCCATGTTTTCTCCAACTTTGCTTCCCCTGCTGTTTCCACTCAGCCCTGGACTACTATGTTTTTTTCCTCCAGTCCCTTCTTTTTACAAATACTATTCTCCCTCCACTCTGGTAACCATTGATAACAACTATCGCCTTCCACCGGAGGTAACTAGGCGTGCTCGTTCACTGGGCATTTTACGCCGACGCCCCTATATTCATCGGGGCTCTCGTCGCAAATGGTCTGTCAGGGCTAACAGTAGTAACAACATACTATCTCTCTGGTCTCACTCTCGCTCCCATCCATATCTATCATCTCGATCTATCAATCACAGCTGCCTTCGCCCCCTTCAATCTACCACCGTCCTCAACCTCATTTCCACATGCCGTTCTACCAACCTCGCTCTTCTAAACACCCGTTCTATGAGTAACAAAGCTCCCCTGCTACATGAACTCATACTGGACAATCACCTGGACTTCCTCTTCTTAACGGAAACATGGCAACATCCTGAGGATTATCTCTCCCTGAATCTGGCTACTCCACCTGGTTATAGCTACCTGTGTCAACCCCGCCTCACTGGCCGTGGTGGTGGCCTTGCTGTTCT